>JAUBOC010000063.1:10088381-10102551 GCA_032275365.1 Anablepsoides cearensis
ACACACACACACACACACACACACACACACACACACACACACACACACACACACACACACACACACACACACATCCTGTGTGCTGGTTTTAACCTATTTCCCTAACACTTCCCTCTGATGGTCCCGTCTTCAGGCTCCACACTGAATCATTTATGTCCAGTGTCTCTGACCCAATTTATTTTTAGTTTTAAGACGTGAGTGGGTTGGACGCGTTTCTCGAAAAACATCTTGCCCCAAAACCCCGCTGTTCTCTGTGTGGTATCGGTTATAATTGGGCTGCTTTAATCTACCAAATCAAGACCAGGCTGGTGTGTTGACAGGATGCACATTTCTTTTTTTATAAACTTCACAAAGATTCCAGATCAGTAAACACTTTTCTGTTAGGATGGATTTTTCACTTTAATCCCGGATCATTACGGCATCATTATTGTGGATTTTTAGCGTTTAATGAAGACCACTTCAGTGGTTCTGAATGCAAATAACTGCCGTGCTAAGTGTTGATTGTTTTTCTCTCATAAGCTTTGTTTTTTATTCCGCTGCAGTGAAGCTCCATGCAATAAACCAAGGCTTTATTGGCTCGCCTCACTTTCGTAGCTGCTTACATGGCAGTTCGGCAATAACAAATGTTCCATAAAAGCCGCTCTGATGCGCGCTTCGTTTCGCCGGGCTGGGTCCTCCCGCCGGCTTGTAAAGCGGTTAGCGTGTCGGGGGCGGTTCAGGTGGGAGGAGAGCTGGAGGTGCAAAGCCTCACCTTTTAAAGGGACGATTGACTCCATGTCAGATGTATATTTTTGCTGTTTGAGATAAATCCACTGTGAGAGCGCGAGTCTGCGGGAGGCAGAGAAAGGGAGGGTTTGGGCTCGGAGCTGATAAAAAACGGGGGGGGGGGGGGGGGGATCGGGGGGAGGCTCACTGCTCGCTGGTTGTCTGCCGTAGGTCAGAAGCTGTCAGCTGGGCGAGAAATACTTCTCTGCAGGATTTCACTCTGAAGACACAGAAACGAGCAGCATGTGCGTGCGATAGGAGGAAAAAAATCGAGAGGCGAAAACAAAATGAGAAACTAGAAATGGATTTCATTCTTAAAGGAGGGTTATTCTACAAAATCTACCTTTTTATAGCTTTAGGCTATCATGTCCCTCATCAAAAACATACCTGTGGTAGCCATGTGCACCTGCCTAAACGCTTGCTGGTACAAAGCTCCGCCTATTTGTACAAAGCTCCTCCCTAGAGGTCAGACTGCAGCCGAGATCCTGCCCCACAGAGCACCCTGTCGTGATGATGTACTGAAGTGGGAGTGTCAGAAATGGTAGGAGGTTCTTAACGAGACAGAGTCCAATTTCAAGGCGTTTAGATGCAAAATTAAATTTATGTTTGATATATACAGCATTTTAATAACAACTCAAGGTAACATATTACATGATTGTGGTATAAAATTATACAAATTAAATACAGAATCGGCCCCCCAAGTTGTTTTTTTATTGTTGCGTACGTTCACACTTGATAATAAGAAGTTCAAAGTTCAGTTCATGTGGAATTAAAGCAGCCTACAGTCACCAGAAACAGAGCGCAGAGAGCAGGGATTATTTCAGAAATAGCTTTGTGTTTGTTTTAGACAGAGACTGGTCAGCGTCACGGTGGACTGGATCTGTTTTACACACATACAGGCACAGATATGGACACGCAAACACAACGATTTACTCTGAACCTGCGTGTTTTAATGAACTCAAACACACAGATTGCAATAAAGCACCAAACCTCACGTAGGCAGAAAGATGTGAGCGAGCTAAAACTAGACTTTAGGGTTTTCTTGATAAAACAAGGGGCTTTGAGGGGTTTTAGGAAGGAGAGAGGGGCCCCCCACGTGTGTGTGTGTGTGTGTGTGTGTGTTATAGCTGGGGTCAGGTGCCTGGTGCTTTGTGTATATCTGCTTACTGTCTGCCTTGTCGCAGAGGCGATGACATCATAGCACACGGCCTCAAACGATGGAAAGAATTCCACCCCCCACCCTCTTGAAAGACCAAGAGATAGAAGGAGCGATGAAGGACGGGGTAAGAGAGAAGAGGACGACACGATAAAAGCTAAGGGATTCAAGAAAAGATGATCGACGCTTAGAGTGTAAAATGTTTATTTTCATTTCACTCATTTCCTGAATTTCGAGGATTCTTTTGTGCACAGAAAGTGAAATTTTTATCCCGAGAATTCCTTTCATTATTCTGTACATTATGTTAGTATTCTTCACTTAATTTTAATAGACCTTTCTTTGTTCTGTTTGCCCTGAAAGAGAGTCAAAATTAAAGGCCACACATCCACCAGGGACCTTTCTGTCTGCTGGCTTCGCCGTCTTTAGTTTCTGTGATGATGACATATTGCCAGCAGAGCCGAGATCGTGCTGTATTTTAAGTGCCGCCTGACAGAAGAATCATCTAAAGACTTAGCGCGTGATGGCTGCTCTTGAAACAGCTCCTTGCTGATTACGCAGCAGCAGCAGCCAGCGCTTGTCAGAAGCACGTGTTTAGCTCTGCAAGCTGAGAAGGCCGAGTCGAGTGGTCTAAGTACGTGTTTGTGTGTGTCTGACAGAGAGCCCAGAATGAGACAAGTGCATCTGGAATAAATAAACTTTTATCACCGGCGATTTATACGTGCCACACACTGGCAGGTAGCTCCCAAAGACGGAATAAAACTGGACGCACTGTTAGCTTTTACAGGCGTAATAATCTTAGCTTCTCTGAGTCTGTTTGTTAGCACAACGAAACAAGGAGAACTATGTCAAAGGAAAGGGTTGCAAAAATATGTGACATCCTAATTTACGGACAAATCTGAAACATAGTAAAAAAAAAAAAAGGTATGAAATTTTAGAACATATGAACATCTAAGAACGTCTCTTTAGGAAGATAAATCAGTTTTTAAAATCAAGACATTAGAGCTACATGAATGTATATTTTGATTTGTAAAACACTGAGGAGTTCCCCCGTCATGGGACCGGATCCACCAACCCACATCTCAGCCTCCTGAGGTTCTCGTTCCTGGAAAGACTCCTGCCGTTCAGACGCATGTTGGGACGTTTGCCCACTGACAGCTCGGTCAGTTCGGTTGACCAAAGAATCTGTGGGTCTTCGCTCAGTCCAAACACTCGATCTGTCTCCACTTAGATGGTCTCATCCCTGCATTCCTCTCTGCGCTGCTGCTGTCACCCGCAAATAAAGAGGAGCGCGTAACAGTGTGTCGTCTCAAATGTTTTCTCCTCTTGATCCGTGTGGATTTCTCAGATCGTTTTTGTTCGAGCTCATGACTTCTGCACCATGTTGGTGGCACCAGAGATCTGAAGATGTCCTCGACTCAACTAAGAGTCGCCAAAGTTTCAAGTTGTTCAAGCAAATCCTCCTAAACTCAGTCATGTTGCAGCAATCTGTTTTTTTAGTGCTGCCTTGTCTTTGTTACACCTGCCTTACCTTCCCTCAAACATGCTGAGTGTGTCAATGCGTATATTGAGATTTTTTACTATCATAGACTTTCTAATCCGTATTGTTTTAGCTATAATTAATATAGCAACAGAAGCTAACTCTTTCTGCCAGTTCAAAAGTAAAACACAGAACAATAAACAAAAGTATTATTTTTCAGTAAATTGTCATCGTTCCATGTTTTTGTGTGCACGTGTGATTGTGTGTGGCCTGTGGAATAGTGAAAATTCCTTTAGTGATTTAGATCCCCTCTGAAAATTGGCTCCATCCCTGAGAATTATCAGCGTTGGGCTCTCAGTTCGGCCCAATCTGGGGCTGGTGGGATGAGTTGGATGTGGCTTGCTGCTTCCTGACCACAAGGAATGTTATCCATCTGTCAGCTTCCCCGTCGAAGCAAAGGGAGGGGGAAGCAGGCAGAGGCAGGAGAGCTGCAGATAGAGGCTGGAGAGCATGATGGAAACAGCTTAGATGGGTGTGTTTTCACATGGGGAAGAAGGAAAAACAGTTTGACTTAATTATGGATTTATACCTAATGTATGTTTTTAATATTTAATATTATCTGTGTATACGTAAAACAGTGGATTGCTCAAAACTTTTGATATTTTGTTTAAACTTCTGGTTTCATGTATTATGAGAAAAATCAAAATGAATTGCTTCAAATTGATCAGAACTCTGGAGATATTATATTTGAGTCATAAGTTCATGTATGTGAAGCCCAGAGGTCATGGCTTTGGAAGCTTTTAATAAGTTCATTGACAACATTTAAGTCAATGAACAACAGGCAACATAAAAAAAGACCTTGTTGAAATGCTGATTAAAGCTGGTAAATAGTATAGTAGTCAAGACCTCCTAACCCGAGACTAAGACCAGACCAAAACCTTTAGGAGCTGAGACCAAGTCAAGACCAAAACCAAGGGAGGGTGAGACCGAGTCGAGACCAAAACCAAGGGAGGGTGAGACCGAGTCGAGACCAAGACCTAGGGAGGGTAAGACCAAGTGAAGACCAAGACCTGAGGAGGGTGAGACCGAGACAAGACCAAGACCTGAGGAGGGTGAGACCAAGTCAAGACCAAGACCTAAGGAGGGTGAGACCGAGTCGAGACCAAGACCTAGGGAGGGTGAGACCAAGTCAAGACCAAGACCTAAGGAGGGTGAGACCAAGTCGAGACCAAGACCTAGGGATGGGGAGACAAAGTCAAGATTAAGACCTAGGGAGGGTGAGACAAAGACAAGACCAAGACCTAGGGAGGGTGAGACATAGTCGAGTCTAGGACTTAGGGATGGTGAGACCAAGTCAAGACCAAGACCTAGAGAGGGTGAGACCAAGTCGAGACCAAAACCAAAGGAGGGTGAGACCAAGTCAAGACCAAAACCAAGGGAGTGTAAGGCCAAGTCAAGACCAAAACCAAGGGAGGGTGAGACCAAGTCAAGACCAAGACCTAGGGAGGGTGAGACCAAGTCAAGACCAAGACGTAGGGATGGGGAGACAAAGTCAAGATTAAGACCTAGGGAGGGTGAGACCAAGTCGAGACCAAAACCAAAGGAGGGTGAGACCAAGTCAAGACCAAAACCAAGGGAGGGTGAGACCAAGTCGAGACCGAACCAAAGGAGGGTGAGACCAAGTCGAGACCAAAACCAAGGGAGGGTGAGACCAAGTCAAGACCAAGACCTGGGGAGGGTAAGACCAAGTTGAGACCAAAACCAAGGGAGGGTGAGACCAAGACCTAGGGAGGGTGAGACCAAGTCAAGACCAAGACCTAGGGAGGGTGAGACCAAGTTGAGACCAAAACCAAGGGAGGGTGAGACCAAGTCAAGACCAAACCAAAGGAGGGTGAGACCAAGTCGAGACCAAAACCAATGGAGGGTGAGACCAAGTCGAGACCAAAACCAAGGGAGTGTGAGACCAAGTCAAGACCAAGACCTAGGAAGGGTGAGACCAAGTTGAGACCAAAACCAAGGGAGGGCAAGACCAAGACCTAGGGAGGGAGAGACCAATTCAAGACCAAGACCAGACAAAAAAAATGTAAACTAGTGCCCTAAAACACACAGTATACTAAACACAGTTAACTAACTTAATATTTATATACATTATCTAATATTGAACAAATAAATTGGAAAGTATTCTGGCAGTTTAGTGATACTTTCATAGTTGTAATTTTGACTGGGCTTGAAATAAAATTTATGACTGAGACTATCAAAAAGTGGTCTTGAGTTAAAGGAACTTTTGTAAATGATTAACTAATGATTAACTAAATGTTAAATACAGTTTTGTGTTTTATATTTCCTGATCAATGAAGTCTTTAAGTTTAAAACAGAGAATGAGAGTCGGTTTGTCATCATGTGTTCTTTCTCTAGCCTAAACAAAAATGAGTTACGTTCTGTTGTCTGATGTAAATGGTAACACCTCCATGGGTGTAACCAGGAAGAGAAATACATTATAAGGTCAATTAATTATTATAGAAGTTGTTAGTGTTTTGCAGAGTCTCTGTTAGAGTCAGCCTTTGTTGAGGCCTGTGCTCAGTGTTGTATGAACCTGATTGGAGTCAGAAGATTGAGAATAAAGTTTTGAGAAGACTACAGTGGATTCATGCATTTATTCAGATATGCCATTTTGAACAGTGCAATTATTTCTACAATCACTACAAAACTGCTGGTAAACATGTTTTTTAACCAAAGGGAAACAGTTCTAATCTATACATTTATTTCTGTCCAGGCAAGAGGCACTGCTGGCTGCTATCAGCGAGAAAGATGCTAACATCGCCCTGTTGGAGCTCTCCTCGTCCAAAAAGAAGAAAACCCAGGACGAGGTGTCCGCTCTGAAGAGGGAGAAGGACAGCCTGGTTCAGCAGCTCAAACAGCAGGTAAAACCCCTCAACCCTGACTGCACAGCTTTTCAATGGGGTGGGGTTAGAGACGACAAGTGACAAAAGAGGTGATGTTCTTTCACGCAAAATAAAGATCGAGTTTAGCCGAGGAATGCGGTGGCCAAATTTGGAAAGGTGTAAATAAAAGCAGAGGTGCTCAGGTGAGGTGGCAGTGATGAGGGGAGCAAAGAAAAACAAGGAAGGCAGAGAGAAACCCGGTCCAGATGTGACCACTAGCCCTCCAACCACAGAGAGTAAATTTAGGATTAACCTGCCACTCCTACAGTTCACCCCACACACACACACACACACACACACACACATTTAATCTTCAACACATTGTTGCAGGCAGCGCTCATGTATAAATTTAGATTGATGATAATATTCTCTCCACAGATGAACACACAAACCTTAGGCAGCAGCACTCTACAACACAGATAGGTGTTAACAGAGTTCATGGACACACACATCATTGTGTACACACTCAGCCTGGCCAAAAACAAGGATATAAACACGACCAAATGCCTCTGTGGTTCCACACAGGGGTCTTTTCATATTCAAAGGTCTCTGGGGTTTAGTGAAAGAACCGTTGCTGGGAGTTTGGTTTCTCCTTCCTCTCTGTATTGGTTCTCATCTCTCCATACGTTAGAGGTAAGGTGGCTTCAGAGAGCAGTTGTGTCTAAAGACAAGGATCTCCTTTTTCCCCCCCTCTCTCGCTTCCTTCCTCATGCCGCATGTCTCATCTTTTCTGTGTTCTGTTTGAAGCCTTTCATGACACCTCAGAGTCTCAGAGGTGGTTACTGACGGCACAGAGACTCCACTGTCTGAGTGTTTGTGGATCCGGTGATGTAAAGAGTTTAGCTCTTCCTTTCTAAATATCTCCGCTCAGTCATCCTTTTTATTTATCTAATGGTCTCTTATATGAACGTCTGATTGTGATGCAAACTTTGTGCTTGAAAAGCAGTTTTCTGTATTTTAGCTGAGGCTGGTTTTTAAAATAGATGAGTTTTAAGATTAAGTAATAATTGACAGCTGATAATTACGTGTTATTTGGCAATACTCCTGACTCATGTGAGCATGTCATCCATATCATCTTCCTGCTATATTTCTCTCCTATGATGGATCTGAAGCTACTTTTCCTGTGAATGTCCACATCCAACACTGAACCAGCGTTACTTAGGTGGCAAAGAAAAGTATGAAACATTCAGAGAATTTTAAAAAAAGTGTTTCCTAAATAATAGATTTTATTTAAGTGTTTACTCTGTAAACTAATAAAACAAGAATTTGGATGTACATATCTTATATTTGATGTTGACTATTTGTAATTAACAAAGTATCAGATGACTATTTGACTTGTTTTGACCTTTATACATTTACATTTATTTTCAGAAAGGGCAAGAAGTCCTAATTTAACTTATGCTGAGAACATTGAGAACCTGACAGAGCTATTAAACAAATAATATACTTAGTGAGACTCTTCTCTCCAGTCTGTCTGTTTAGTTTTATTTCCTTTAGAAGTTTAGTAGCTAACTAGAGGAAAAAAAGACATGAGTTGGAGTTTGTTTTAAAAAATTAGGATTAAAAATAGAAAAATGTAGAAAAAAATGTGGAAGTTATCCTCTAACTCAGGTAGATCATATGTGTGGCTCAAGTTTCTTTTATATCAAACAACTCGTAATATATCCTGTATTTTTGTAAACATGACATCTTCCATCAGTGCAAGGCTTTAAAATATTTAAATGTCAGAAGCGTATCAGGATGAGTTTAAGTTATATATACTCAGAGGTAAGGTTTTCTCTCCTTACAAAGGTCTGTTTAATTAATTGTTCAGCTGTTAACTGAGATTCATTTCATTCTGTTTTGCACCACACTGTTAATCTTCACTTGTATATTATCATATCCCGCTTTTGTTCCATTGTCTGTGGGGAAAAAAAAAAAGTGGGTCTAATCTAATTTATTGCTCTGCGGAGACGTGTCACAGTTAAATAATTCCCCACAGCGCTCGGCTCAGAGCGGTTCCCTTATCGTTTGTAATTTTCCACTTATCAACAGTTTTCTTTTACCCCGATAAAAAAAAAAAATTGGAGAAATAATCCAATTTGTTATCGTGATGGAATAGTTTCTGCTCCAGCACGACTCAGCAACTTTTATTTTTACCGATAATTAAAGTGATATCTTCAAAGGTTTTTTTTTTCTTTTGCGACTGAAAAGCCAAAAGGTGCAATATTTTAATCAAATATTTCCCCCAAAGTCTTGTCACAAAGATGACATTTTCTTAAAAGCATGAGTCAGCAGTTCGCTCCCCGTTTCACTCTTCATTTTGTCAGCGGCTTAAAGGCGACTGGTAGGTTGTGTGGAGGGGAGGTGAAGAAGCAGGAAGGTATGAGGGAGGAGGAGTGAAATAATAGCGTGATGATTAAATTAAGTGAGAAGGAGAGTTGGCACAGGAGCGACTGAGCTGAGGTCAGCATTCCTGACAATTAGAGAAATGAGAGTCGATGTAAAGAAAGGCCAGGGATGAAAATGAGGACATGTCTTCTTTTTCCTTTTTGTGCTCCCCAACTTCTCTCTTTTAGCCTCAAATTAATTTTATTCTTTTATTTGGTGGGATTGTTTTATTCTTGAGATTCGATTGATTGCAATAAAACTGAATAATCACTCACCAATATTATGACAAGACTCTTAAGGTGGACTAAAGTGACATTTTAGAGTCCTTACCCCTTTTTTCCAACGATCCAAGCATCTCCTCTAAAGCTATTCCTAAAAATACAAGAGTTCTGGTTTCTAAAAGCTCGTCAACATGGATGTTGCCAGGGAGGATTCCATGTCCCCAAAACATAAACACAAATGTTTGCCAGCTTATCTGGACTGAAAGGAACGCTTTTCATCTTTGCTTCTATAATCAAGGATTTTTTTTAAACAGTGAAGTGGCTTTCTCTGGGTGAAAGAAAACAGAAGCAATCCAAACCAATAAAACCATCACCAGGATCTAACGGAGTGACTGGGACGTAAGACTGTGGTGGATTTATTCATCCGGTGAGCCCAGCTAACTTCTCCAAGCAGACAAACTGCATTAGGAGACAAGACAAGAGCAGCATTAAATCCATATGGACACTGATCTGAAACATCCACACAAAGCAGTAAGGAACTGCTTTACTGTACGAACATTTGTTTTAGATTTGAGTCCTTTTGAAACATCATTTATGATTTTAACTCTTGCAAAAAAGCCTTCCAATCTGAGACAGTTTTCTAAAAGCTTGTTGGCGAGTACTCCTTAGACCAGTTGTTCCCAATCTTTTTAGACTTGTGTACCCCCTCAGTCAAACGTAATGATGATTCTCCAAAACTATAATGTACTACAACTGATTATTAAATGAAAATTATTTATTTAAACCCCTAGAACGTTTAGTTCTCAGGCATTTTATTCTTTTCAAAGAAATATAAAAGATAAAGATACAAACATTCCCTTGAAAGGGAATAAGTAATTAAATTAACAAACCAGGTAACGGCAGCGTCCAAAAAACATCAGAAACTCGCCCAAATGAGCAGATTCTGTAAGATTTTGCGTTTTATACTGGTTTCCATTTTGGGTCAAATCCGTGATTTCCTCATTGCAGAAATCATAGGGCCCTACATATCCCAGTTATGTACCCCCTGTAATATGCTCGCGCACCCCAAGGGGTACACGTACCCCTGGTTGGGAATCACTGCCTTAGACAAAGTTGTCCCTTTATGCACAGGCAAGATAACTGTGCTGATTTTTGGCCCGATTTTCCCCTTCCGACAATCATAAGGACGCCCCAGTTATCGTGATGGTCCTAAAGATACTTTAAGGAGATATTTCTGCTGGGTGAGGTGAGTTAAGAGTGAGTGTAGTCGGCTGAAAAGGACGCCCGGACCGCTCCCATCTCAAATCGAAGATATTGAACGTGTTTGATTGTCTTGACCCGATATGCCGGCGTGTGTGTTGTTCCCCCGAGGACTAACGAGCACACAGCCTGTTGAGTGTAGCCAGTTAGAAAGGGAGGTGACGTAAACACGTAGACAAATCCAAAATACAAATAAAACAACTGCCTTGGAGCACCAGAAAGACTGGTAGACGTTGGAGACGAATGTCTTTTTCCTCTACTTCTTCCTTTTCTCCATGTTTGGTTTCTCTTTACGTTTGATCTCGAGAGGTTTTGCAAGATTTCCCGTCTGACATCTGAATGTTCCTGAGTGAAATCTGTTGGTGCGTGGTGTGTTGTCATTGGCTATGTGCCTGTACATGGCAAACTTTAGGACCAAACCTGTTTATATCTGAGTTTTTATCGTCTGGTGTGGGGTCTCTCTGGTTTTAAAAATTAGTCGACAATTTTAAAATCTTGTCGTGTAAACCAGGCATTAATCGGAATCTTCTTTGGTCATTTGCGCCCAGTGCACTAGAAGTATTTTTGGAACAAAAACCTATAAGGACCGTTTCTCCGGGTCATCTCACGTCCAACACATTCAAGGAAGAGTATTAAGTTTTTTCACCCAATCAGCAAACATTCATGGAACCCCCTCATCATCGACTTCACAAGGTGCCTGTTGGAGTTAAAAAATTAACATTTTATAAGTACTACAAAAAGAAAAGGTAAGGTGAATTGCACCTTAAGGGCTTTAGGATTCTTCCAGGATCTACCTGCCTCTAGTTTATCGGGTCATAGAAGTCTTCCACTTCTACAGCCAAACAGACTCAGCTGACAGATCATGAGTGTCTTAATCACAGCACGGTGGGGATGAATGAGTTCTGGTTGTGGCCTCATATCAAGTCACTTAACCACAGAATCTCTTGGACCACATAACACTAACTCAGAGTTGTCAATGTGACTTTTAATACAATCTTATACCAAGACATCTGTTGTTGTTCCATTCACATACACAAAGCACATACCAGGGTTTAAGTGCAGAGGAAGCATGTTAAGAGGGTTTCTAGTGTGGGTGGGTGTCCATCCGTCTTATCTTTGTCTTTCTTGAGGACACTTGTGGTCTTGAGTTGGACTGCTTCCAAAATGTGCAGATTGCACATCGTAAGAAAAGTACGGAGAAGGAGTACGTTTTAGTTTCTGTCTATCTGAATAACAAACACAAAGCCTTGTCATATTTTATTCTCTTTATTCCAGAAAGACTCTGAAGTGTCACTAGTGTTAAATAGTTTTTATATTTTATGAGAATTCTGCTACCCTTTTTGAACAGTTGCTTGTTAAAAGTATGGTACACAAACACTTCTCAAATACACACATACCCATATAAATGCAGTTTTATATATGAAATTGCAACCTTCTTTAGTTTTTGTCAAACATATTGAACACACAGACACACAAAAACCTCCGTCTGGTCTCCATAAGCCCCGGCTCCTTGCTGTGCTCAGCAAGAGGCTAAGGGGGATTTAGATTGTACAAGACCAACAGATTTGGATTCACACTACCCCTCTCTTTTTATCTCTAAGCCTCCCTCAGTCTGCAAAGCCCGAATAAAACTAAAACTTGTGAAACACGTGAAGCAGCAAGACAAGGAGAGAAGACGAAGTGGGGGGGAAAGGGGTGAATTATTCAGAGGAGAAAAGAGCTGATGGCAGGGTGATAATGGGAGGGTTGAAAATGGAAGAAGGAATAAAATTAAAAAGGGGGAAAAATCAGCACATTGTTAAAGGTTTTTACTGGTTTTGAAGGTGTGGATGTGTCGGAGTGCTCTGTGTGAGGTGATTTACACGCCTGCGTGTGTTTACGGTCTAATATTAGTCTTTATGGCTGTCCCACCGAGTGACAAGTTAACAAGCCGTTTTATTCTTCTGCACTGGTGAACAAGCTGCAAAACGTGTGGCCAGTCAGTCTCTGTGTGTGGAGACATATTTTTATATTAGACCACCCTTGCATGGGCATTTGGTCTGGTCCACACTAGGGTACATTGGTAAAAACAAAATAATTGCAATTAATATGACGATTAATCACTTGGAGTCCCTGAACGCCGGCATGTCCGACATGACCAATTTTAATCACTCTAGTGGAAAATATACACTCTATAAGAATCTGTTCAGTTTGTGTCAAAAGTATTGACTTCAAACTACACCATTTTTTAAAATTGTGTTGATAGGTGAAGTAAACCTGGAGTTATAATCATTAATTTACAACACTTTTTTAATGTGCACCATATTTAAAGAGGGAAAAAAATATTTAAAAAAATTGTAAGTTCCAAAACCTGACATTTAATTGCACACAATATGATTTTGCCCAAGTCCACAAAGGAGTAAAACACAATTTTTTGGGTTACGGCTAAGTTGTTGAACTCAAAGGGAATTTGTCTGTTTTTGTTGTTAAAGTGCCTGTGACATACATATACATGTAAGACAAAAAGTCAAAGAAAATGTATTTATATTGAAGAAACTTGGCTTAATATACATAATTTTACCCTTTATATCACATAATTGGCATATTTTCTTTTGAACTTGGCTCAGCTAAAGTGAAACAGGAAGTGACATCAAAGGGGAACTCTTTGAGAAAGAAAACTCCCTGGTTTTTGTTTATTTAAACAATATTATTTGAACTCTGACTCTCTCATTTCTCTATGATAGTGACTCAAAATAATATAAAGAAACACGAGAATCTTCTTTACAGTCTGTGTTGTTAGCCATTTTAGCAACAGTCTGTCCACATTCAGATATTTCCCTTTGACATCACTTCCTGTTACTTCACATGCAAGTATTTCAGCAACTGTTTATCTCAGCTGCGTGAAATCTTTTTTACAATATTTTATCAATGTTATCTTTCCAAATTTATATTCATATTTATTGCAAAAATTTGATGTCACAGGCACTTTAAGTCTAGGTTTTATTTTGTGTGTCCAAGGTTTATTGTATAAATTTGGAAGAACAGCTGAAGTTATTTGTTATTTTCTTTCTGTAGACGCAGAACAGGATGAAGCTGATGGCAGACAACTACGAGGACGACCATCTGAAGGTGGCATCTCCGAACTCTGAGCAACCAAACAATCACAAGCCCTCCCCTGATCAGGTAAGATGGCTGCCCAGAGTTTAATTCACTCCTCTCAATCTTTAAATAACAAATCATGTTTTAGAGTGCAAGTGCTGTTAATTTCTCTTATGATTTGTTTGTTTCTCTGAATCCTATTTGGTAAAACTTTAACCAAACCTGCTTTGCTTTCCTCACAATATCTGTCTCACACTAACTCACTGCTGTTTCTGAACTCACGCTACGGCTGGACTCAACTAACCAATAGGACGACGAGGAGGGCATTTGGGCCTAGCCAATCACATGCCTTCTTCCTCACCCTCAGTCCGCCATTTTTGTACAGAAGGGTGAGCCCCTTTCCCGGATCCTGTCACGTTTGACGTCTCATCCTTCGTCTTGAATTTCATCTTTCTGCCATGCATGAGTTTGTGAACCCGTTCTGGGTTTTGTCTGTTTTTCATCACCTTTTTCTCTCAGTTTAACTCATTTTTTCTCATTTATCTAATTTGTTACTTTGTTAGGAATACTTTCAAATTCTGAATCATGATTTCATCCATTCAATTTGCATCTTTAAAGCATTTTTTTTTGTTTGTGCACAATTTTTTTACACCAACAACCTCACAATTTAGTCTATTATTTTTGTGCTTTAATAAGTCCTTGCACTTTTTAGTTCATACTGAATGTGTTTCTAATAAATGTCTATTTTGCCTTCATTTCATTTGACCTAATGTGTATATTTTTTGTATGAAGATGCACCAGACTAGTTTGTCACATCAGAAGGCAATTTTTTTGAGAATCTGCACTGTGATTATTGGCAAATGCATAACAACTTTAACCTCAAGCTAAAAAAAAAAATATA
>JAUBOC010000063.1:10118009-10135385 GCA_032275365.1 Anablepsoides cearensis
CAAGTCATATCGTCATCGCAATATTAAGCAGTGTTATCGCACATCGCAGGTTTTCTTAATATCGTGCAGCCCTAGTTGATGTTGTTGATGTTGACTTTTGTAAAAATAATTTTAGCCATCATGTAGACTAGAAAAGGGCTAAATATGTGCTTTTATTGTTTGGCATTTTTCATATGTTTTAACTGTTTGGTGCAGGATGTTAGATGGAAAAGCCAAAAACAAAAGAAAGTCTTGGCCATTTAAGGCCAGTATGATCAGGATCAACACCTCCAAATCTGAGTTTATTGTCCTCAGGGTGGACTGCTCTCCTGGTTAGGGGTGAGGTTCTGCCTCAAGTGGAGGAATTTAAGTATCTTGGGGTTTTGTTCACAAGTGAGGGAAGAATGGAGGGTGAGTTTTAGATGGATCGGTGCAGCTTCTGGAGTATTGTGGACGCTGTACTGGTCTGTTGTGGTGAAGAGTGAGCTGAGCTGTATGGAGAAACTCTCTGTTTACCGATTGTCTTTGTTCCTACCCTCAACTTGGGGTAGTGATCGAAAGAACAAGATAGAGGATACAGGTGGTCTCCCTTAGAGATAGTATGAGAAGTTCAGATCTCCAGGAGAGAGGAACCAGTTGAGGTGGTTCATCTAAGGATGCCTCCTTATGGAGGTGCTTCAGGCAAGTCCAACAGGTAGGAGACCTAAGAGAAGATCCAGGACACGCTGGAGAGACTATAGCTGCGTTTCCATTACAAATGTGCGCAAAACTTTGTCGATGTTTTGTTAATGTCTAAGAAACACAGTTTTGCAATTGCTGTGTTTCCATTAAGAAAGAAATGCTATTGAAATCACGCATGAATATGCTTGTTCTTGATATTCACGTGGTGGATGTAAACAATCCTGCATGTTGCTACCACGGCACTAGTGATCAGAGGAGATGTCGGCATCTTATCAAGGCTTTCAGACGACAAGCCCCTTATACTTGGGAGTGGATACGTATGTGGCGTTTTTATGAAATTGTAGTCGGTGAGTTTTCTACTTTCTTTTACAACTTCGGCGATTTTACTACTACTTCCTGTTGTCTCTTTCTCTTCATCGTCTTTTCGCCAGTAGAAACAGCCGGTTGTTGATCACATGACTCCCGTGATGCGAAAAAAGTTTTTCAATTGCAGTTTTGCGAAAAACACTAATTTTGATACGGCTGAAAAACCACCTCATCCTTGCGCAAAAACATTTTGTCGAAAAACAGAAGTTTTTTCGAAATTGACGCGTTTCCATTGAGCAAATTTATTTTCGAAATTCTAATTTGCGCATTTTCATGGTCAATGGAAACGCAGCTACTGGCTGTGTCTCAATTCCTGGGTTGGCTGCAGTTGACGTGGGCGGTAGGCCGCTCATATCGGCTGTGAAATGAGAAATGTGAAAACAGCACCAGCATCAAAGGATAAAGATTTATTATAACAAGCAAAAGATTAATGATAAAGTAGGAATTTTAAACAAATAATTGGGCATCATAGTCTAGCATAAACACAATTAACCTGTTTGCTTTTAGTTCTGAAGCAGGTAAGTTGCAGCTTCTACTGCAGCTTAAGTTGCGTGTTTGAACTGTGCTTGACCTGTTTTATCAGTCTTTACCATCTCTTCAAATCAATTTCCTCACGTGTAGGTCAAGGCCGTTTGAGAGAGCAGCACACGCTCTCTAAACTGTTTATCTCTCCTCAATCGTCCTATAACCTTATCTTTATAGCCGTGTTTTTCTGGAGGATTGCAGCTAAAATGAAGAGCCATTAAGCTGAATTACCTGCAAACACGATCGAACCCGACGTGCAGGAGATGTCCCTCGCAGTAAAATTACACACAGACCCGTATCTGTGGCCTGCAGATACGGACGGGGTATAGAAGAAGAATAAAAAGCGATAAAAATTAAGGTGAAGACACCGTGGCAGATAAAACTCTCCAAGATAACGGTGATAAAAAGTCAGACCGTGTGCTCGCTCTGCTTTCAAACCTTCTGCGAGGTGGTGGTGATCCTTCAAAGCCCCGATAATGTCACGTTGTTTTTCTCCCCGCAACTGAAAATGTGCGAAAACAAACCGCTAATGGTTTGTTGGGTGATTTCACAGCAATGTTCGAAAACATGTGTTTCCTCTTTGCATCACCTTGACGCAGAGAGTTTGTAGGTTTGGGGTGTGACGGGAGCAGTTCCTCAACGTCTGGTGCCAGTGGAGCTTTCAAACGCAGCAAATTGGGACAAACTTAAACAGGAGAGTTGCTTCTGAACATCAAACACTCCAATGTTTCCTGAGTCTGTATTGCTTAAATGTTATGATTTTAAAATATTGCAGTTTCTTTTTATTTATTTGTGAAATGGCCAGTTTATTTTTTGCAAAGCAGGAGTTAGAAATCCCTCAACCACACTGGATTTTATATAGAGATGTACAAATTATAATTTTATAGACTAGTTTGGCCTGCCAGAACCTATTTCAGCCTGTTCCAGTTTCTGTCTAGAAACTATAATTAAAATGTACAAAACCTTTATTTTTTTCTTCTAATTTCTGGTAGAATTATAAATAGGATTGTCTGCTTGTAATAAAAGGTTAAGACTAAAAAATGTTTCTTTAAAGCAGCAGCAGGTTTCTGAGCTTACTGAGGTAGCTGGTCCTAGCTTTGTGAGTCACTTTAATACATAGAAGGGTTAATAGAAAACCCTCTGCTTATATCAGGTGTTGTCAAACTTTATAATCAAAGATTTAAATCTGATGTATAGATATACAGCTATACATCAATAGTAAGTAAATCCTTTTTATTGAATTTGTTTATAACTTAAAAGCCTCCAGTTCTTTACTTTTAGGTGTAAGCTGCTCTAACTTTTGTCAATAAAATATATAGTTTTAAAAGAAATTTGCACTTAAATGGGATTAACTTCACAATATAATGTCTTTTTAATAAATAAACTTAATTTAAATACAATAAGACAACATAAAAGTAAACAATTAAAGTAAAAAAAAAGTTAGAGCCCCAGAGATGGTTAAAAAAATTGTACCAGTGCAATTAATGCTTTGCATTGTATCAAGTAGGCTAGACCAGAGTCTGAACTTTAAGAACCACTACCAGCAGCTGACATACCTCAATAGAAAATACAATTTCCATACAAAAGCCTCTTTTAATTCTTCTGAGCTGCACCTGACTTGCCTGTGACATGCTTCTCCTTCAGATACAAAAACTTAAGCAAAAACATTGTTCTATTTAAGAAACTTGGTATAACACACATTATTTTACCCATTTGGACACACACACACTTTTGAACTTGGGAAACAGGAAGTGACATCAAAAGGGAACTCCTTTTAAGAAAAATTACTTGCTGGTCTTTGTTTATTGAAACATTATTTGAAAGCTGACTTTTTAGTTTCTGTCAGATCGCGACTCAAAATAATGTAAAGAAACATCAGATTCCTCTCCACAGTTTGGGCTGTTGAGCATTTTAGCATAGCTCTGTTTTCATGCAGTCATTCACCTTTGACATCACTTCCTGTTACTTCACATGCAAATATCTTAACAACTGTTAATCCCAGCAGCATGACATTTATTTTGTAATATGTTCTCAGTGTTATCTTTCCAAAAATGCATTTGTGTTATTACAAAAACTTTGACATCACAGGCACTTTAAATATTAGTAGCTTTGAGTCTTTACAAAGTGGGGCCCGCGGGCCAAAACTGGCCCACCAAGACATTTGATTTGGCTCACCAGCTGGTGCCATGTTTACTAGGTTGTAACCTGTCATCCTATGTAGAAACACAGTATTTCCACTTAGTCATTCCATCGTTTCACAAACCTCCTTAGAGGGCACAGGCCATGAAAAAGGAAAACACACACTGGCTGCTATCGTAATCATTAAAAATAAAATGATTTTACTTAAGAAGTATTTGCATTTCATGTATTATATCATTAAATTTGTCCTGCAGCCCTCAGATAGATTTGTATATTTGCCCTCTCTGGGAAAACATTTGGGCACCCCTAAGACCACACTGAAGTCGCACTTTGCTAATAGAAAATTAGCCACTTAGCTGCGGTGCTTTCACTGTACACCGCAAAAAATTAGCCACCTAAAAATAAGTTCAAAAATACAAAATTGTAGTAAGAATCTTCTTAAATTAAGTAAAATAATCTGCCAGTGCACTTGGTAAGAAGACTAGATTAATAATCTAACATCAGTCTAAAAACAAAGTCGCACTTTTTGGCTGGATGTAGAAAGTTTGAAACGGTCACCAGTCAAGCCGAAACACAACTGATTTCATGAACCAGCTGATTGATTCCAAATGTATATTCTAACGAAGTGAGAAGAGCCAAACGACTCTAAACTGGTCCATCTCGACTCGTGTTTCTCAGCCTGAGCCAAGTTCCATAATTTTCCCTACATTTTCATAAAAAAGTCCAGTTTGACATTTCTTTTATTAGAGCCTCTGCGCCTGGATAACATTCTCAGTATCTCCAATAATAAAACAACCCTGCAGTATATATATATGGGTAATTGGCTATATATGCATGTGATTTATTAGCAACGTTTCATTAATCGTTAATGTTATTGCTTTGAGCAGTTTTATACGTGAATAACACCACTGTATTATATAATACCGCAGGGCTTTTCTGGCTGGGAGATGAGAGGGGAGGAAAGAGGTTAGGATATAACGGGGAGGGGGGGGTACTTGCCAATATCTGACCCAGGCCTCACACACACACACACACACATGTGCTAATATAAATGTGGGCTTGTGTTACATGACTATTTTAGCGGCGCTCTTATTGATACAGATGTATTGGTCATTAAGCCGGTTAGATTTGACGTCTCAGCTCGGCGGCAGCCAAAGAAAATATCACGGGCGCTCTGTAGCAGAAACGCTGCACTCTGCGTGAGCAGAAAGAACCGCTCTGTCCGATGTGTGTGTGTGTCGCCTTGAACATGCTGAGAAGCTGCAAAGCTCAGTCGCCTGATTTGGTGATCCGTCAGACGCCATCGTGAGAAGTTCAGCTGCACGACGTTGACGTTGGCCATGGAAACTTTAGTAAATGTGCCGCGGCGGTTGTGTTTTACTGCTCCGACCGTGCAGGAGAAACTGTAAAACATCAGTGCTGAGCCAGCTGCTTTCTGTTTGGACTCTCGTAGTTCAACTTATTGATGCAAACAGCCAGAACTTCAGTCAGGTTTAGGCTATGGTAGAAAATACTCCTGGTAGGTCTGGATGTGCAACTTTCTTACCTGACATACTAAAAAAAACTAGTGGTGCACAAAGCTCAACGATACAAACAAAACATGAAGATTTTGTTTTGAAACTTGTTTCTAAAAGAAAACCAGCAGTCTTAGAGATGTTGAGCAAAAAGCTGATGTGGTAGAAGCTAAAAGAGTCATTCCCACCAGATATTCTGAGCACTAAAAGATCTGGTGATTATTCTTTAAAACGTATGCATGTGAGGAAATGCAGTGGCCTAAAAGGTAAAAAATGACAAACAAATACTCACTAAGAATAATAAATATTATTCCAACTCACTGCTTTGACTTTAGATTTAAGAATTCAAAGATTTGCTTTAATATGAGTTGATTTAAAAATCCTTTTTTTTTTTTTTCTTCCAGTTGGAGGCGGAGTTAGCGTTGTGTGAGAGGGAGGGGGCGGAGCTCCAGGAGTACGCCAACCAGGTCCTGCAGCAGATCGCTGACCGATGCCCCGACATTTTGGAACAAGTGGTCAACGCCTTGGAGGACAGCTGCTGACCAGACACACACACACACACACACACACACACACACACACACACACACACACACAAAAATCTGCTCAGTGCCACAAACCTGCTCACAGAGAATCATCTTAAATTCAGGAGGACAGTGGGTGCCGGCTCCTTTTTAAAGCTCGACTTGCACGTTGTTGCCACATTTTTTATTTGATTCTTTCACTGTGTGGCTATTTCAGCTGCCTTCGACTCTTTACATCATTTGCTGCTATCTTTTTAACTTCAGACCCTCTTTTTTCTTCTGTTTTCCTTCCTTTTATGCTGTCTGATTAATTTATTTCTTCTGTTTTTTCCCAGATTATTATCAATAACACAAAATGATTTATTAAAAAGCTTTCAGCAGGGAGACATGACGCTTTAGCCCATCAGTTATTTTTTTAAAATATCCATAAGAAAAGGCTCAAGCGACTCTAAATCTCGCACTAAACCTTTATGAAAACACATTTTTAGATGTGCTGTAGAAGGTTTTTGGTTGTAAACGTGGTTAAAACTGAACTCCCCTTATTCTGAAAAAGTTTCTTTATCTTTTTTTTTCATGTTAGATTGAGCGAATATACATAAATGTTATATAAATAGAAATATATTTTATTCTTGTTATAAAATTCTACATAAAATTGATTAGATTGCAACATAAAGTGTCATCTGTTTTTTGTTTTGTTTATGAATTATAGCAGATTATGTTTTATTTGTTACACTAAGGTTACATTTTGAGTCTGTCAGGAACACTAGGTCATGTTTTTGTTTCCTCCTCATCACTTTAAGTGTTTAAACACTAAAGGTTTTGATTATTTCAACTTAAAGCAACATTTTTTTCCTCCTCTTATCTAATTGGACACTCAAACTGCTCAAAAAAATTGAGTTTTTCCCCCCCTTTTTTTTTTTCTTACACAGATCAAAACCAAAATGAGGGCTTTGATTTTGTGTGCAGGCTTTCAAAATGAAAGATTTAATGTCCCACAGAGGTTAAGGACACTTTGAAAGACAGTGTTTAATTTTAGAAAGAAAACCCCCGTCAGGTTGTAAATTCAGCTTCCTGTTGTCTGTTTTCTACCGATGCTTTTCGTCGCTGACTGTAATGATGATGAACTTGTGGATTAAAAAAAGTGAATGAGAGAATGAATAAAATATGCATTTATCTTAAATTGGTTTTGTCTTATTTCATCTTGTGTTTTTACTCGTGGTTTCCTCACTTCGGCGCCTCAATTTGAAATAAAATTAGAAAAGTTTTGTTTTCTTACAAAAACAAAGTTTTAAATTAAACAATTTGAAAACACTAAACTGTGACGCCCTCTTGCCGATTCTGACCTTTCCTTCCTCTTTTTCCGTTTTCCATTTTCTCCCACACGCAGACTGTGAGGTGCCTGTTATCTTGTCACAAGTGATTTATTTTCCTCTCCTCCCAGAATACGGACATAACTCCTGGTGTCGGTCCTCTCCCTGTTTCAGTTCAGCTCTCACCATCTTTAGAGCTCACACTACATCCACTCAAACTGACTTTTTACTAATAAACACATTTTTTTAAAGTTGTGAACAACGAATATCTTACCTGTTGTAGATGGCCGTTTGAATGGCCTTAGTTTGTAGTTTAACTCGCGATGCCATCAGGTCAGCGTCATGTTTACCTCCTGCTTCGTGTCTGCGAGTTCTGTTTTCTCCATCTTCTGTCCCAAGAAGAGCCAGCAGAGTGAGGCAGACCAGGATGGACAGACAGGAGGAGGAGGAGGAAGAGACACGGCCGCCTGACTCTCTGATTTATGCGACCGAAGAAGTGGAGCCACGGCACGCTGAGCACCGAACATCGTCTCGACTCAGACCCCTCGCCGTAACGGCCGATTGTGTTTTAAAACTCTAACCATCGCGGGTCGTCTTAAATCTGATGGAACTTTGAGTGAAGCGCTCGTCCTTGACGGGAGATTTACTGCCACTTTTAAATGAGTTGGCACGAATTTTTACGCCAAGTCCTGCACAACATCCTAACAGAACTCATCCTTTTTTTCTTTTTTCTTTTTTACGGTTAGTTAAATTTAAAAAATGGAAGAATTTCAAAAACAACAACAGCAGGGAATAATTTATCAGATACGTCGTGTTAACAGTGGAGGAGTAAAATTTATAGCAGATATTCACAAAAGTCTATCTTTTTATTTAAAACAACAGCTTTAATACATTTAAAAGGGAACATTTATTTTACTAGATGACAAAAAATGTTTTAGCGTGGTTATTCTATTTAATTCAGTTACATTTAAAGCATTTTTAGCTTTTTCAAGTATTTACATGTAAAAAGTGAAAAAACTGGTTGCTGCAATAATTTGTCAAGAAACAGACTGATTTTAAGAATGAAATCCTTTTAGCTGTATGTTTTCAATAAGTTTTCAACCTGTTATGATCATATATTATTGCAAAGATTCAGATTGTTGCTTCCCATATAAGAAAACATCAGATCCTGTGTTTCAGTGTTTGATGGACATTCACGAAGGAGGAAAAACGGGTTTGACTGACTACAGAGGAAGCAGGGAGGGCTTAAGCTGGCTTAGAGACGATGTGGTTTCAATCATCGAACATCACATCACACATAACTGAGGAGAGAGAGGGAGAGAAAACTGTGACCAAAACAAACACCAGCTCCGTTTAAAGCTCATTTCAACAATTTCATGCTAAAAAAAATGACTGAACACAGATGTGGGTTGTCTGTTTTGGACTTATTGCTTCTAATGGAAGTTTTGTAAATAATGTAACTCTTGGTGGAATGATTTGATGAAAAAAAATGGGGGTAAATGGAAAAAAACATTTTAGAAGAACTAAAAACAGTGTCCGTAGAGTCCGGCTGCTATAATAAGCTGTTAGCCGCAAAAAGTCCAAACATCCTCCAACACTGATGACATTTTCCTTTTCTGTCGCTCCAATTCTGTCCCTTTTTTCCCCCCCCTTTAAATAAAGAAGAAACTGCTTTAATTGGCAGAAACAGTGAAGGGTACTCACCTGTAAATCCTCACCTGTCAGGAATTTTAAGTCAATCAAGTTTAATGTTCAAATCCAGCTCATCTGTGAGCGGTTTAACCCTGACAGACCGAAAACAGCAAACAAACTACCAGAAACCCTGCAGATTTCATTAGAAACTTTAGAACTTTAATATCATTTTTGTGCCATTTTGTTGACATTTATCATATTTAATTGCAGATTTTTGCCCAGTTTGACTAACAGATGTTATTTTACTTTTATACTCAGTCTGTTAGCACTCATGCTACACCAAATTTTACCTCAATATCTGTAAACATTAATTGAACTGTTGCCCCTTTTTTGTATATTTTAAGTGCAGTTGGTCATCTTAGAAGTAGGCCTATACAAAGTGAGTCAAAAGTCACAGTACACCCATTTATTTTAGAAATAAAGAGAAATTGGCATATCTGAACACCCGGCCATCTTGAAAACCACTATATTGAAATAAGGGCAAGTTTTTTCACAGATAGATCCCCTTTAATGGGCAGTGGTGGGCACTGTTCCCCTAAAAGCACTAATAGGGGAACTAATTTCTTGATTAGTGCTTTAGGGCTTTTGCTATTTTTTAAATTCATTAGTGATTTCCACTTGCTAAATTTATGGGCTAAATTTAGAAACACTAACTGAGACCTTTAAATGTTGATCAACATTATTGATCACAGTTGAGGGTGAAAGCTGTCACACATTCTGTTCATATGCGTGTATCTACAAGGTCACGTGTCAAACTTGAGGCCCGCGGGCCAAATGTGGCCTGCAGGTGTCTCCCATTTGGCCCGCCAAGGGCACTAAGTGACAATATTCTGCACATTTTATTGTCTCATGTTGACTCTGAAGAATGTTTCATGTGTCAACTGGATTACATTAGTGCTTTAGAATTAGCTTTTGCTAAATTTTTCAGTGTGTTAGTGCTTTAGAATTAGGGGACCTAAATATTTAAGTTAGTGCTTTAGGGTTAAAGTGCAACTAATATTTAGATTAGTGCTGCCCACCACTGCTAATGGGGTATTCAGACATGTAATTTTCTTTTTTCTTTCTGACAAACACGTGCGTCCTGAGACTTTTGACTCATCCTGTTCATCAAATGATTACTGTCTTCATTGCTCTTGAGATATTTTGCTAACAGACATCCTATCAGATAGGAGTCAGAGGTCTGGATTTAAATCTTAAAGTCTTAGTGTAAAAATGAAACTTCTTGTCATGTTGTTTTGTTTTATTAATCAGCTTCAGGTGTGCAGCTCGTCGCTTACGCAGGTGGCTTTAATTAGGCTAATTAGCAGAACGTGTCAGTGCTCGGTTGTGGGCGGGAGGTGTTGTTGGAGCAGAGGACAGTCGGTTCGGGACATCTCCTGTTTCCACTCCCTCTTTCTCTCAAACTTCTACAAGCTTCCTCGGAGCTCACCCTCCTCCTCCTCGGTGCGTAATTAGTTTGGAAACTTGTGATGCCCGGGAGGAAATCTCTCTTTATTCCTGCCACTTGTTGCTGAAAGTAGCGCGCGCGGAGCTCGTGAGTTAAACCACACTTTGTCGGACTTTTATTTTGGTTTTGTTTCAATTCTTCTTCCTCGGGGTTCTGACAGATCCACACCAACTGCCTGACAGACACCTCTCGTAAAAAAGACCCCCTTTTGTGACCGGGACCGGACTTTTGAAGGGTAGGAAGGAAGTGATTTCTGCGCGTCCAAGAAGAAATGACACTTGGAGGAATCCGTGTGTGTCTCGTAAAGTGAACTCCGTCTATAAAAAGGAGAGAACTCCGTTGCTTTGTGTGTTCAGAGGAGCCTCTCGGATGGTTTTCTTGGAGAACTGAGTTAAACTCTGGCGCATCAGGTCAGGTAGGAACTGCATTTATTTATCCTCCTCAGACATGTTTTAAAAGTTAAACATTATGTGTCCAGAGGCGAGTTTTAGATTTTTTGGGGGTCCAGGGCAAATCTCAGACCTCCACTTTAGGCCGTCAGTTATCAGCTTGTTGGGTTAAAGTGAAACAAATCTCTTCTTCCCAGCTGTTTATTTAGGAGAACAGTTGAAATTTTACAGTTGATGGCAGTGGGTTTTATTTTTTTATATTTATCTTTTTAAGTTCCAGCCCACAGAATAGAAACCCATTAATTTGAATATAATTTGATGTCTGGAAATCATCTGGGGCCCCTCACTCTGTAGTTTATGGTAGTTGGGGGACAGATATTGATGGATAGTTTAAAGTTTCTCGTTGTCAGATCTTTTGGTTTTGGATGTGGCCTTTTCTGCAGTTTTTCTTAAACAATGAAGTTTTTGTGCTGCGTGCAAAAACGAATATCATTAGTTTGGTTTAGAGTTGGGGTAACAGTGGTGTTTAAAGATTATTTGGTTTCATTCTGTAATCTATTTTTAAAAAATACAGACTTCAGGCTCCTGAGCTTCCATTTCCTGTGTAAACAAGACTGACACAAAAAAATTAAAATAAAGTTTCTGGACAATCCAGCTGTCTGTTGGAGAACATAACTGCTTTTAGTTTTTCGTTTATGGCAGGCTATTTTAACATATAATTAAACAATACTAATTAAGGAAAATGTTTTAGGTTTTTTGCAATAAATTGTTTATTGTGGTTTAATATAACCAGGTCAGTTTTTTTCTCCTTATAAGTAGCATAAATGACAAAGATAATAGAAAGGTTAGCTATGTAAATCTATCTTTTTTTTTATCTGGATTTTGAGATATTTTATTACATTATCATCTGTCACCATAAAAAACGTGCAATAAAATGTCATTTTCTGTTGATAAAAATACTACCTGAATCACTAGATGTTGTTAAAATTCTCAGAATGTAATCATTGAGCATTAAAACTATCTTCAAATGTAAGGAGCAGGGCTCCACCTAACATTTTTTTTGAAAGTCGACTAATCTGTCGATTATTTTTCCCATGAGTTGATTAGTCCCTGTTATTTCTGTCACAGCTTGCACCTATGGTTCCTGTTCAGCTCCAGTACACCTCATCTCACCTGCTCACACCTGAGAATATCACCCTGTTATCCAGTCTTTCTTTAAAGACTAACACCTACAATTCTTTTTTTTAAATTTAATATCCAGCAAAATATGATAGAGCCATAAACAACAGGTATGTTTTATTGCAAAGCTTGACAAGAATGCAGAATTGTTTTAAAAAATGATTTTTAGTGAGTTTTCAAGCCGTTGCTCTGGAAAAGCTGTCCCCTTCCATATGAGCAGTGACGTCAAGTAAGAGTCCCCTTCAAGGAGGAGGCAGATTTATAACTTATCTTTCTCATTCCTGACCTGGGTACCAGTGGAAAGAACAAAATCCCAAACTGATGTGTTGCCCAGTTCTGCAGTAATAAACCCAATTATTTTCTTATAACGGATGGCTCCGCTTCCAACAAACATTCATAAACTAAAAAACAAAGGGATAAGTGACACATCAACCTGAAGCACAAGCTAAGTTTTTGAAACTTACTGTATTTAAGATAGATAAGATACGATTTTTTTTCCCCCCCTCATCTTCCCTTGTGTGGTTTTTAGTTTTTTCTTTTAAGGGTAGCGCCTCCTCATGATGTCGTCATGAAGATGACCCTCGTTCAGTACGGGGGTCTGTGGCTGAATGACCCAGAGCACCTGTTCTCCTATGTTTGTCATGTTTTTGTCTTCTGAATGGGTGTTCTGAACTGTAATTTCATTGTGCTCAGTACAATGACAATAAAGGCATTATCTTATTTATTCATGTGTAATGCAATAAATTTAACCCCAAAAATCATTCATAAAGTGGGGGTTAGCAGTATACATGGGAGCAATTTTTTAACTGACATTTTAATGTACAGCCACATTTAACGTTTGTTTTTTCTCGTTAACCGCAGCAATGTTAAAAAAAAACTTGGATTTTAGTTGCATATTCTAATAAATCCATCTTAATAATTTACAAACCAATTTCTGCTCTGATATGAGAGCGGATATATATATATTTTTTTTCAGTGACACACAAACCGTAAACTTCCGCTGCACGTCCTCTGCAGCAAAACACGCCCTCAGTGTTTCACCACCAGAGGGCGCACCTCAAAGGCTGAAAAATCCTGAAGTCTGTCAGAAAAATGAGTGATGGTTTTATACTCGATTGTTTTATACATGAATAAATACAGCACCCATGTGTAGGGGACATAACCTCGTCTGCAGCGTGTTAGCACTTCAGATTATGATGTTTTTACTGCTGCTGTCCTGCCCTAAAAATACAGAGTACATTTTACATCCTTTGGCAAGTTTAAGTTTTTTTTTTTTTAATTTATTTGCCTTTTTGACGTGATCATCTTTCTGTTATCGCTCTTTGATTTGCCCGTTGCCAACAGAGAATAGAAGCAGTTCTGCCCCCAGCACATATACACAAATATTTCACTGATTTTTATAGTCGCTGTTCTCGTGGAATAGCTAGTCTTCCCTATGAGTTGTTCCATCTCTGACCTGGTCCTGTTCAAAGCTGAACTTAAGACCTACTTATTCAAAAGGGCATTTGATGTTTAATTTTTAGCATTTTATATATTTTTACTTTCATTGTAATGGTTTTAAACTTGTACTGATTTATTAAGACCTGTTTATTTGTTTTACCTTGTGAAGTACTTTGGTCGATGCAAGGAAGGTGCTGTACAAATAAATTTTATTATAATCGCTGGTATTGATTATTGCAAGTAATTGGTGCAACCCTAGTACAGTGAATCAAACTTGGTCAACTTTATCTGTTTTGCAGATTTTTGAGCTGGACTTTTTTTTTTTTTTAATCTGTCGCCTGCAGGGTGACGTGTGATTGGCATTGCTTCCTTTAGTTTCTTATGTTTTGTATTTGTTGTACAAAGCTGTAACAGAAACCAGTCTTGGAGGTCTTTTAAAAGCTAATTCAGGTCACATCTTTAAACGTCTCATTAGAGCTTTGGACACGGCTTAATTGTTGACGGTTGGCTGGTCTGAATCTGCAATTTGAATCATCCTGAAAGTTTAATAAGTTAAACTCTGTTTTTGGATTTAAATGTGTCTAAAATTAGTTTGAAATCAAGGTGTTTTGGATTTAAACTCTCTTTCCACTGTCACCAGCTTTTTTGCTGTACAAACTCATTCCAAATGACTTTGGCTGGTGTGTGTGTGTGTGTGTGTGTGTGTGTGTGTGTCTGCCTGCCAGCCTCACGGGTCCAAATGAAGGCAGCCCTCTTGCTTTGCGGTGGAGACCAGGACTATTTTGGTCAAAAAGTTGCACAAATGTTTCTCTGAGTGCAGAGAAATGAGTCTGCCTTCATCTGGGCTAGAGGCTGTTTGAAATCCAAGTCTGACTGACTGCAGCTCAGAGGGGGAAAACCTGGACCCGGTTCACGCTTCTGACAGCAGTCATAAAACACACAAGTGTCTCAGTGACACACGAGGAGGATATTCAGTCTCTGTGTGAGAGGCTTGGAGAGAACAAGTCATATGACATGTTAATTTATTGTCCTGCGTGAATTTTTATTATTCTCTGTGGCAGCTGCAGGTCAGCGCTCCAACATCTGATGATGTCCAGAGACGCTGAACGTGTTCAAAGCATTTAGTCGCAAACTGCAGAGGAGTGAAAAACATTTGGCTGCTTCTGAGGATTAATGTACAAATAGTTGTTAGAAAAACATAAAAATCTTGTGCAGGAACTTTAAAAAGGAAGCAGAGAAATCCGTCTTTGGTTCTGTGTTTGAAATGTGGCTTTGTGTTTGTCTCACTGAAACTAGAAGTGGTTTCTCCTCTAACATTTGCGTCTAAATGTTGTGAAAAATTAGGCAAATGTTTTTTAAATTCCAAACAATAAAGGACAAAGGAGGTTGAGCGTAATAATATCCGTCTAGTGAGTCAAAGAGTTGGGAAGACGGACAGGACAACCAAAAACTGTCGACTTGATTTAAGAGATTTGAAGTGGTGAAACATGCAAGATGGATGAAAGAAGTGAAACAGTCTGGATACAGAGGAGGAGAAAATGAACTTTTTAAATGATAGTGATAGAAAGTGAAACAAACTGGGCCATTTTTACACATTTGAGCCTTTCTTTCACAACGTCAACATTTGCTTTAAAGAAGTTTGTATTTTGGACAGATTTCGTCAGCGTTATGTTGACCTTTGACCTAAATGTCTCCTGATACAATGCTGTGAAGTTAGAGTTAAAATCATTTTGATCCCATTTCACTTAAATTTGTCAGCAGCAGGTTGTCAGTCGTGTGCTGTCATGGGTTCAGCTTTGGTTGAAATACGTGCAAACAGAAAATCTGTTTGGTTATTTTGCACTCGTCGGCAGAGGAGCTGACAGGAAGTTCAGGACGTCTCAGGCGGCGACGTCTCCGCTTCATGGTTTTAGACCCTGATTTCTTCATAGACTGAGCCGAGAACAGGGCTGATAAACCCTGGGAGTGTGAGTGTGTGTGTGTGTGTGTGTGTGTGTGTGTGTGTGTGTGTGTGTGTGTAACATTAAATGTGTAGATAGAGGTGGTGAAAAGTGTTGCTGTCAACAAGTTGGCCATTAGAGACAGAATCTGTCCTCCTGCCTCCAGGCTGGTCTTCGCTCTTCTCTACCATGTGGTGTTTTTTTTTTTCTTCTTTTTTAATGCTGTTTTAGATTCACACTTTCCCTACATTTTATCAGAAATATTTGTCTTTATAGTGGTCGGAGTTTGTAAAAGTTTAAAATGACCAAGTCTGAAGCTTCAGTACAAGTAAAGTGTGAATCTGTTTGTGTAGACGGGTTGTCTCAGGAACAAATGAGTCCTTCAGTCTGTGTTTAAGGCAGAATTCAAAGCCAAAATATGAAGGCGTTGTGAAAATGGTTTTGTTTTTGTGTGTTTGTGACTCAGTATCCCATGAAACAGGATGAATTTTAATGAAACTTGCAGAAATGATTTGGATGTATTCAACATATTAAGGTAAAGTTTGATGTGGAAGCTGACTGGTGCACATCTCGTGATCTTCATTAAAAAAGGTTAAAACTGACATGAAGCTTGGCGGGGTGATGTGCATTCCTTCAGGGAAGGTTTGAGCTTGTCTGGATCAACGTGCAGGAGTGTCCTGGTGTTGTAGCAGGAGTGTGGGTTTTAACTCGAGGTGCTAATGAGCAGGTTGGAGACACTGATGAAGAGGATGGCCTCTTCAGCTGAAGAGCTGGTATTTAAAACGCTCATCTCTGATTGGCTGAGATGAACTCTGGGAATTCCTCCCCGGTGCAGTTTGTAACAGCAGAGCTATATGCTCTGAAGATGACTCGCAGGAGGAAATGTATTGACTTAATGTTGCTTTGTCTTCAACATTTAACTTTCTGTTGGTCTTAAAACATTGTGTGGAAGCTTTGAAAGCATTAAAACTACTGGGATTGTTTTCGGCATGTTCCTGGTTACATAATATCAAAACATTCAGTGCCTTCAAGATAATCCAGCTATGATCAACTATCTGTACTGTTTGAGATGCTTAGTTTTTTTTTTGTCTTTTATATTTTCTTATTAATAAATGGAGCTGCTTTGAACATTCTTAAAATGCTTCAAAATGTTCATAAATCTTTACAGAACTTATCAAGTTTTGTTCTAATTTCAAATCACAAAACTGATAGACATCACATAACTAAAGTTGAGGATATCTACAGGTGCCAAGTGATCTGGTGTCTCTGGCCTTTTTAAAATTGATTTGAATTGTCCCGAGATGACTTCAAATCCTTCTGCATCATAAGGATGTCCTGAGAGCGCAGATCACAACGGCTGCAGGTTCTAGACAGAAATGAGCATAAATATGAAGGAAGATGCCCAAGAATGCATTTATAGATAAAAACCAGCCAGAGAGGGTCTGCGAACAAAGATGAACATTTTGCTGTAGCATATAATCCAGTGCACAGCGACAAACGGCATCCAATTTAAATTATAATAATGGAGAAGTGATTAAGTTTGATTTAAAAGCAAACACTATCTGTTAGCAAAATATCACAATAACCACTGAGTGAATTTTAATTAGATTTTCAGAAAGTAGCCTAATTGAAGTGAACCTGATTAAGGGAAGTCAAGTTTCTTTACTTGGTTAAAAAAAAGACTTTTTATGGTAATTTACTAATTAAAAATATTTAATGTCAGTTATTGCTGCATATCTCCAATCCACCTCTCCTCAGGACCTCCCACTCCAGGCTTGTCCCAATTAAACTCAGAACAGGAAAATAAAGCAGTTTTTATTAGAGGCAGTTTACTGAAGCTGAACTGGGTTTGTAAACGAGGCATCAGATAGAGGTGTGTGTGTGTGTGTGTGTGTGTGTGTGTGTTGACAATAATCTGAAGCCATGTGGTTATTCTGGTGAAGTGCTGAGTGTAGTCCTGCATGAATCTGTGAGCTCAAAGTCTGACCACTAAGTTAGTCACTGGGTGTGTGTGTGTGTGTAAGCATGTTTTTGCTACATCCTGGGAACCATTTTCCAGAAAAAGGTAGCCTCGTGGGGACTGACTGTGCATCGTACGGATGGTCATTTCAGGTGGGGGGTTAGGTTTAGGACCAAGGTGTTAACTGAGTTTAGGTAAGTTTTAGGTACCTGTGAGTAGGGCTGCCACAAACGATTATTTTAATAATCGATTAGTCACCGATTATTTTTTTCGATTAATCGACTAATCGGA
>JAUBOC010000063.1:10144388-10158269 GCA_032275365.1 Anablepsoides cearensis
TTTTATATCTGTGTGTGTGTGTGTGTGTGTGTGTGTGTGTGTGTGTGTGTGTGTGTGCGCGCGCGCGCATACCCAAGTGAGATCCAGCAAGCATGACGGAGAATGACAGCTTGATTTATGGCAAGGCTATAAGTAGAATGACTACTGCTACTCTGTGTGTGTGTGTGTGTGTGTGTGTGAGAGAGAGTGTACTTGTTTTGGCTACAGAGTGAGGACCATGTTAGGTTTTTAATCAACAAAGTGAGGTCATTCTTGGGGACATTTTCCCGGTCCTCACTTTATTTGCAGTTCTGCTGAGCTTTACTAGTTAGGTTTAGTGGTTTGGTGTGAATTAAGTTTTGGTTCAGGTTAGGGTTAACTATAGACCAGTAATGGTTAATTATAGGAAAAATGTCTGGGTTAGGCATAAATACAGCTACAGAATGGAAGTCAATACAAAGTCCTCAGTTTGATGCAAATTCAAGGATGTGTGAGACTGAGTGTGTGTGTGGAATCACCCAAAGAAGAGAGAGAGAAGGAATAGGGTTGGATGGAAAGGAAAGATTGTGTACAAAAGGAGGGAATGATGGGAGATGAACCCAAAAGATAAAAATGGAGAAGGAAAGAAGTTAGAGAGGGATTGATTGGAATTGTGAACAGAGCACATTTTCCCCCAGTTTTTAATTTTGCAAATGTAGCTGCTGTTATAAGCACGCAGTGTGAAGTGAAGACGACAAAATAATTTGTGTCCAAATTCAGGGGCTGCATCCTATATGAGTGGTTCCCAAAGTTGGGGTCGGTACCCACAGTGGGGTCCCAGAACATCAAGGTGGGGTCCTGAAAGGATTTTCTGAATTAATTACACAAAAAAATTACAACTAACAATATTTTTTTTGCCTTTGTTGTTACAAGAGTGAAGTTATTGTACTTAAAATGGATAAAAAGCATAATAAATAATGTTACTGTGCTCTTGTTTATTTGACGTGAAAACAGTGTTCATCAACCAACAACAGCTGGGGTCACAGGTCTCTGCTGCTGGTATTTTGTGGGTCAAAAGCTGAAAAGTTTGGGAACCACTGCTATAAAGGACGCGATCTAAGTGGACTAGCTCGTTTACGAGGTTTTTTGACAAGAATACTAAAAAACATGTCTCTGCAGATGACAAAAACCTAACATAACTGCTTTAAACTTGCAATTTTTGTGCTGCCAGATTATTATTTAGCCTTTGAATTTGGACACAATCATGAGCTCTTCATTAGTTCGATAACGCAACGTAACATGGCCGACATAGAGGAGACCCAACTTATAAAACCCCCAAATGGCTAATCTCTGTTAGGTTTAGAGACGCACAGATAAAGTTGTAGCTTAGTCATTCGTGACACGTACTCCAAGCACCACGGCTCGATGTATTGCATGAGATTGTTCAAAAATATTATCTTCACGGTTGCAACGCTTTCATTTCTCAATGTAAGATTTTAGTCTAAAGGCAGCGGGTGACGTGCAAACTTCAAGGAAAATACATTTGGTTTGTTTAGAGAGGGCGCACAGGTAGTTTATGTTCAGAGTTTAATTTTTAATCTGTATAAGTTTGTTTCTGTGGCTCAAACATCCCTCCTGTGCTGCTCTCACATCTGGAGTATCTGCTGCGGTGAAAGCACTGTGTTGCATCATTTTCTTGCCAAACTGTCTGCATTCATTTCTTCAGCTCCACTCAGTTTATGGATATTATGTCAATTTATGTCAAGTCAGTGGAGAAAACAAATAGGAGCAGTGAAATAAACTGTAATCTTATTTGTTGCTGACAGACTCGGTGCAATTATAAAACGATAACTGGTTAAAAATAAAAGTTGTAGATGGAGAAATTAATTCATTGGACTGGTTTAATTATATGAAAGATCTAATTCAAGACTAACTGAACACTTGCATCTAAATAGAACTCAGCATATTTTAATAGAAGGCCAGAAGGTGTTTTCTCTGCAGCAACGGGATAAGAGTCGCAAAGTTGCACAATAATGACTAAAGAGAGAGAAGCAGGCATCATGGCAGCTAAACTCCAGGTTTTATTAAGATTATTAACAAATATATTAAATAATGCAGTTGTGCAGATTTTAAAGCACTTGTTAAAGACTTTACTGTAGATATTTGTTCCCAGTAGTTTATTTTCTAATTAAAGGATTATCTCGTTATCGCAGGTACAAAAACAGGTGAAACAGTGAAATAAGCATTTCTCTACATTTCCACAGAGTAGAAAACAGGAACTTTAGCACACAGAGAGAGCAGGCTTTGATCTGTCTCTTGGTGGGAGCTGGTCTTGGCCTCCAGCCAGAAAACCCCAGCACACTCACACACATATTGTCAAAGCTCCAGGGCTTTGTTGATTATTTCTTCTGGGAGGATCAAAGATGCTGAATCCTCATCCATCCTTCCTTCACCTGTGTTTCTGCTCACTAATCCATCTGTCCACTCCTCAGGTCAACCATCGCGTGTCCAATTTTCAGAACTTCACTTTCCTGCTAATAAAACCATCCACTACATCCACAGATATTTTTTATTGTAATTAAACCTGCTGGGATTCTGATTGACTTTGTTTCTGTTACTCATCAGGGCTGCAGTTTTCTGAGCGAAGCGAGGATTTTTCCAGCTGAGTTCGGGTTCGAACCCCACTACTGGCAAACGTTTTAATTTGAGATTTTAATCCACGTGTTTTTGACTGAATCTATATAAAATAATATATTTTAGAAACTAATTTTAACATATTGAACCTGCTACTTTCTCTGCATTTTATCGTTTTGGCAAGAGAGGCTGAGCATGTCGTTTGAAAAGGTAAAGAAGGTTGTATTAAAAAAAAAAAAGCTGCGTGACTCAACAATTTTTGCTCAACATTTTTTCATTGAATATTTCTAAAACCGTAAACATTTTAACGCGTGTTAACAGATGCACGCTCATCTAGTCTTCATAACACAGCTCTATGTGGTTCATATGAGGGGCGCGTTTCGCGTTTATTAAAAGAATGTGAGGGTAAAATTCACACATTTATGCAACATGCAGGACACTCACCGCGGTTTTTCAGAGCGAAAACAGCTAAAAAGACATCAGACCGTGCGGGTTGTGGAAAAAAACTGTTTCCGGTATGGAGTGCGCAGCCCGGCTAGCTCAGTCGGTAGAGCATGAGACTCTTAATCTCAGGGTCGTGGGTTCGAGCCCCACGTTGGGCGATTACATTTTTTATTTTTTTCCTAAACTAAGTCTTTATGTTGTAGAAATGTGATGGCGTGAAAAGCTACATCAATGTTCAAAGCTGTTCTTTCTGCTTTAGTTACAGTCATTGAACAGTTTCCAGTAGTGGGCAGCACTAATCTAAAAATTAGTTTCACTAACCCTAAAGCACTAAATTTAATATTTAGGTCCCTAATTCTAAAGCATTAACACACTCAAAAATTTATCAAAACATCAATTTAAATGCAAAAAAAAAATGCTAATGGAATATTTTCATCATGATTATTGCAATTTTTTTTAAATAATCCTAAATGAATAAAAATTTATCATAGTTAGGTTTGTTTATAGTTAGTATTCCCATGTTTAACAGAGGTTTTAGCAAAGCTTGCTACGTAAACAAGTAATATGGAGTCATGAGTGTCTGCAACTGTTATTTTGTGGGTCAGAAGCAAAAAAGTTTGAAAACCACTGATCTAGAGGATAAGTGACACACATATCATCCTCAGCTGTTGACAATAATGTTGATCAATAACATTTAAAGAACTAAATTAGTGCTTTTAAATTTAGCCCATAAATTTAGCAAGTGCTAATCCACTAATAAATTAAGAAATTAGCAAAAGCCCTAAAGCACTAATTAGAAAATTAGTTCCCCTATTAGTGCTTCAGGGGGAACCGTGCCCACCACTGACAGTTTTTTTTATATAGTCGGACTGATGTCTTCACTTTCAGCAATAACGGACTGCAAAATTTTTTAGATGTTAACAGTTTTAAACAACTAAATAAAAGGAAAGCTATGATTTCTCCTTTCTTTTTCCCCCTGAACAGTCATCACCATAAAACATAAAAATACAATGTTTCTCTGTTCACAGGAATCTTTAAAGCCACAAATCTTGAGAAATCTCTTTTTCAGCATCAAGTTTCCAACAGTACAGTAAATGCCGTCATTAAAAGATGATTTCGTTTTGATTTAACATCAGGCTTTGTGTTTCTGTCTGTGCAGCTGATCTGAATGATCTGTGAAGGATTTTGAAACATCACTAATATTTGAGGAGATCTCAGAATGAAACGTTGTGCTGCCGGCTTGCTCTGCTTCTGAAGAGGTTTCTTTATCGGCTTCTGTTTTGATGTGAAACGTGGCTCTGGGTTTAGGCTCCTGTGTGTGGATGTAAAAGGAAGAACATGTTCTGAGTGAGACACACCGCGAGGTCAGCAGCTGCCATCAGGAAGGTCAGGGTCCTGCGTTTGAACGGGAGACGACCTGGAGTCGGTCGTATCTTCAGCTGTCACTCCAACCATAAAAATCACATCGCTTCTAATTTATCTCTTTATTTCATCATGTCAAAGCTCACTTTACTGAACTTTTAGTCTTTCTTGAATTTCTGATAATTATTCCTAATATTTCAAACTTCAAATATTGATTTTTTTTTTTTCTGTGTGTGATTTGTCCGTGCTTGTTTGCAGTCGTCACAGTTAGAAAGCAGCTGCTTGTGAATTATTTGTTTTGATGTCTGTGAGCAGGAGCCTGAAGGTCTAACCTCCTGTTGAACTCACAACATCCATCTCCATCTCTATATCTTTATATCTATCTATATCTATCTGTCCGGTGTTTTTTCTCCAAGGCTCCAAAGCCTTGAGCCGGATGTAAGGGTCATTAAAAAAAAATGTGTGTGTGTGTGTCAGACTAAAACCGAGGGCACTGGCCCTTCCTCCCCAGTCAGGAAATACCAAATTACTAAGAGGCTCCTTTTTTTTTCTCTCAATCTCTCATTATGATTTTTTTGGCTTGAATATTTTTAGCAAGGATCTGTTCAGAAACTGTGAGTTCATAATATTTGTTGGACTGCACGGTTAGTTTGGAGGGAAGGGTTTTAGGTTTGCAAGTATTTTTTTTAAGAATCTGTCTCCTTTTGGTCTTTTTAATTATGTGGCATTTAGAAACCATCATACAAAGAGAAAGTTCTGAGGCAAATACTTTCATTTCACCAAACATTTATGTTTGTTTGTGTTTTTTGTCCTTTTTAATATAATAAAAAATCATCAAATACTGCATTTAAATAAACATAATAATGGAAAATGAGCATTAAAATAATTAGGAGTGTTTCTGGTATAAACACCTACCTTGTCAGGACCAGTAGTCCCTTTTGGCTCCAAATGTGGAGGATATCCATTTTTTTTTTTAGGTCAGGGTTTGCTATAGAGAATTGAATAAGTCAATAAACAGTCCTAATAAAGCTAGAAATAGTGTGTGTGTTGGAGGTGTTTGTGTGTGAGAGCTGGAGGTTTGCCATAGTGCCTGCCAGTCAGTCGGGCTGAGCTGGAGGGCTCCTGCTGGGGGTGGAGGGTTCAGGCAAGCCTCCTGCCTCTGCTGGCCCGCTGTGGAGCAACACGGGAGGGGGAGGGAGAGGGGGGGGGGGGGGGAGGCAAACAGCCATGAGCTGCAGAGGAGGAGGAGGAGGAAGATATGTGATGTTGATGCAGAGAGAGAGGTGGAAAAGGTAAAGCAGAGCAGGAATGTGAGAGGAATGCTGGGAATGGAGAAGTTTTCCTCTGGCTGGAGACAGAGAGGAGGTGGGAGAGCGAGGGAGACATGAGACTCAGCAAAACCCCCCGTTTTAATTTATTCTCCTTCAGATTCCCTCCTGCTCTGCACAAACTCTACAGATCCAGATGTGTTGGAGCATTTTTGATCAGGCGGGATGCTTTACCAACGTCGGACAGCTCGTTTTACTCCCCTTATTAAAAAAATATATTTAATCCTGTATTCTATAACAACTGTAGACCACCATTAATGCTTTTAACTTCAAGCATGCACTCAGTGATTCATGCTAAATCTGTTTTGAAGGTTTGGCCTAATTTAGCTGCATTGATCAAACGCAGAGAGGAAGAAAAAAAACAGCATTGTATTAAATTTTTGATGGTTGCTTTTATTAGTGCAGAATGCAAAGCGGCTTCTTGAATTTAGGTTGTTTTTATAAACAAGGTTCGGCTGCAGAGATCGACTTTCTCTGAACATGCTGTTTATTATGTGCAAATAAAACAGGTTTTTAAGATTTAAATGTTTTATGAACTGCAGGTTCATTTGAAGTGAAGTTCTTAGGTTAAGGTCAAAGATCAGATCAGGCTCAATTTTTACATTTAAAGTAAAGTTTTTGTTCAAATTAACGTGGAAATTTTGCAGAGGTAATCACTTGCTGCTGCTGCTTGTTTGATGCTAACGGGGGTTTTGATGAAGAAAAACAAACTCAGTTTTTTTTTTTAGGAGTATTTAAAAATCTGAGCCCAAATTCCCCCCTAAAAATAAGATTCAGTGAGGAGTCATAATTAGAACACGGGGATGCTACTCTCTCTGTATGCTCTCCTTTGTGTATTTTGCCTTTTTCCCTTTTGCTATTTGTTCTGTTTTGCTCACATATTGGCACCACAGAGGGAGCGGTGCTGCCAGAGCTCCTAAACGCAGCAGGAAGTCTCTGTTTCTTCCCTTTTCTCCCTCTCTTGGGGGGTGGAGGAACTCGAGCAGCATTCTCTTATTTGTCCCTGTTTTATCTGTTCATGTTGCCGCTTTGACACGTGTGCACGTTACATGTGCGGCGGCAACCAAAGCCAACCGGCTCGTCCTCGCCAGAATATAATTATTTTATTTATTTATTTTTTTCTGTTAGGAAATGGGACGATGTGCAGGGGAAACAAAGACTACAGAGGAAGGTGGAACAGGAAGGGTGCAGGGGAGGGGTGGAGGGGATTAAAGTGGCTGGGAAGCGGAGAGGTGGAGGAGAGGTGAAGAGTGTCACATGAACACATGTCAGGAGAGGAGGCGGGGGGAGGTCAGCGAGGTAAAGTAGTCCTGTATGTGGTGACAGGACAGTGTTACCATGAAAATCAATACGCCTGTCTGCCTGTGTGTCCATCCCATAATAACAAGAACACCAAGATGTTCTGCACCTGTGTTACACAACATCTATGTTCCTCTTCTAACTGGTTTCATCTTTCTTTATAGGAGAAACACAGAAAACAAGGCCTTCAACACGCCAAACATAATAAACACATAAGGTAGGAGCGGCTTTTATTCTCTTTAAAAATAAACTTCACATTTTGTCCGTTTCACACAAACACCTCCGCTTTGACACACGAGGAAATTTCTCCTCTTGGATCTTATGTTTTATTTTCTTCCTCAAATATTCAAGCTATCACATCCAACTGAGGATTAAGTTTCAAAGTGGAGTGTGGAGAAATAGGCAGATGATTGAAACATTTGCAACAATGGCATTTTCTTAAAATATAATGAATAAAATCTATATGAAAATACCTGAAGTATAATGTATTCAGAAATCAGTTTTTGAAGCCATTTTTTGAGTAGTAGCTACAAAAAACATGATTTTGAGCAGAAAAGCCTCAATTTTCCTTGCAAACTAGCAAAGCTTTTTTTTCCAGCTATAAATATCAATGTTTTATCTGTTTGTCCTGATTAGAAAGATGAATTGAGACATATAAACAGCTCAGGATGATCAAAATGTAGCTCAAAAAGCAGAAATGTGAAAAATATACTGAAATCATTTTGACCACATTTGATTTAATCCTCAGTTTTGATGTGATGACTCATTTATTCATGTTCTGCTCGGAGTCTTCAATCAGTAGATCATGAGTCTCTTTTGTTCTCAGGGTTGTGGGTTTGACTCCACATTTGGTGCATCAGTTTTGAACATGACACATGTGCCAAGATATCCCAGTAAAAATCATCTTGACCTGAGGCTATACAGTATTAAACATTCAATCAGGCCTACAGTTAAATATTGTTACAAACTTCCAAAATTCTCAATAAACTTATTTAGTAACCATTAATAAACCATTTGTAGTTACAAATGTGCTAAGCAGCCACAGGTCGTCCTGTACAAACGCTGTAGAAACTGAACAAATTCAACCTGTAAATTGACATCATGTGTTTACTCTGAACTGATTTGTGTTAAACTTTACTTTAAGATCATAAATGAGATTTTTCATAATCTGCTTTTTGAGCATGCTTTTGTTACCACAGTATAAAGTATATATTATTATTCATAGATAATAACATGAGCAGGTCATTTAAAGACCAGTAGAAGATATAATGAAATATTTTGAATAGTTCAGTTTGTCTGTGTCAGCAGATAAGAAGAATAAAACAAAAACTGAATTGAAACAACAGTAAAAGCGGTATTTTATTGGTAAATGCGCCAAATTATGTAAATCACAATCATGTCAACAATAAACGTTAGAAAATTATAATTTTACAAACGTAAAACTTTAAAGTGCTTTTTCTGTTCTGCCTCCTCCAGTGTTTTCACTCACATGATTAGCAAAAGATCAGGTAAAAAGGAAAAAAGGCAGCTGCATCCGTCACATTTATGTAGGTTTGTTTTTACTGCACAACCTCTAACTTTACCCAGAATGCCGTGCGGGCAGAAAACTACAAAATGACGGAACTTTCCTAACTTTGTTTCTGTGATCCTCGCTCTTTGTCTCATCAGTTTGACGTTACATACGAGGCTTTTCTGACTCTTGATGCTGAGAGATGAAGTCTTGATAGACTTTTTGTGATCAAACTGATATATTTGTCAGGAAGGCTGTTGAGACAAAAGAAGGAACGACTTTTGATTCAGCGTTCATAACTTACGCAGTTTATTTAACATTTATAAACTTGAATAACAGACATTTTTATCCCTTTTTTTAAATTTTCTTCTCGGTGCTGCTTTCTCCAACCCTCCTGCCAGCCATCTCTCCTCCCCTTCTTGTCTTCCTGCCCGCCACACACAGACCCGCTGGCATCCTGACACTTTAAACACACACACACACCCTCTTCCCCCTCACTGCCTCCTCTCACCACCCACATAGAAATGAAGACCTATACAGACCACAACACACACACACACACACACTCTTTCAGCACTTTCTTCTTTACCACACTCAGCAGGATCAGATGTCAGGTCAACTGACACAACAGAGGCTGTATTTTTCTTTTCACGCCACTCCGTTTCCTCTCCCCTCTTATAGAATATATGCATTTTTCAAAACCAACCCACAGACGCACTGAGCTTTCCAGTGAAGTCGAAGGCGATGAAGCAAAAAAAAAAGGGATTTAGAGATATAAAGCAGTATAGAAAGCATAGAGGTTGACTCTCGGCACATGTAAGCAAAGAGTGGCCAACAGAGCGTGCATGCAAGACGTAAAGGATTTTATGTCGGGGCTACATGAATAAATAATATTCATGCACTAACAAAGAGCCAAGAGTTTCCCACATACATGCGTTTAATACAAACTGGCAGCTAAACCTGTTTACAATATGCAGAAAAATCATAAATGAGCATCAAGTTGAAAAATAAGCCAGTTTACTGTTTTTTGAGGAAAAAGATGATCGATATGAGTGACAGAGGTGTGTGAAGCTCCTGGACTTTAAAATTTTTAATTTGCAGGAGAAATCAGAGTCTCGTGTTTTCAGTTATTAGATTCAGGAGGAACAAGAAGTCTGGTTTTATTTCCAAGAACAGAGATCTGTGGGACGTTTGTGTGGAAATGCTTTTTTTTCTTTTCTCAGCCTTTAACTTCCTGCAGAATCAGGAGTCAAAATACAGCTACTGCTCTTGAGATGAGTTGGAGACGTCCAAGACAAAGTTAAATGTGTTTGAAGTGCTCATAACATCTATAACAACTGTAGATGCAGATGTCCTCGTTCTATTCTTACGACCTTCCAGTTATAATAAAACGGCTGATGTTGGGTCTCATTGATAAGCCTTTTGCAAAAAGACACACTCTGATCTATGGCTTGGATTTGTCTCATCACTGGGATACTTATTTTGTAATCCTTTATCTCTTTGCCATGATAGATTCTATAACTAAGACAAAAAGTAAGTACATTTATGTTTGGTAGATTATTCCTTTGTTGTAACAATGCTTCTTGACAATAGCAACAGCAAGATAATCTGTTTGTCAGAGAAGATTTGGCAAATTTTTCATCTGCACAACCCCAGTGCATAAAACTCAATAAAGCAATATTGATATTCTTGTAGACAATATTGTATCTATTTTCATTTTTTTATATCAATACACCCCCCAACCCTTAGGGGGCAATATAACGATGCGTGATTATAAATATAATTCTATAATATTACTATTACATAATATTATGCTGTTTTTGTTGGATCAGAGTCATTGAGCAATAAGAAAAAGTCAAATGTATTAAAATCTAATTGAATCACCAGTTTATGCCCAGCTCTACACAAACCACTGCTCATCCCACAAAGGCATGTTCCTTACAAATGTGGCACCATTTACAAAGGAAATTAACAGGCTTTCTAACTATATAAGATTTACTACCAAGAAGCAACAAAGAAATAATCCACATTTACATACTTTATGTAAGTTAATTTTGAAAGAACATGTTTTTGTGAATTTGCACATTCTTTACAAAACAATGTTTAATCATGAAAAGAGTTGTATGCGCTGATTCTAGTTTTACTTCTCTAACTTTCAAAAAGATTGTGCTTTTTGCTGCTTTTTGTGCGTGTTCTTCTTCAGTGGTTGATTTTATCGTAGCGTCTCACGGTGAAAAGCAATTAGCAACATGCAGCTACTTTAAAATACTAAATATTAAATCATATAGGAGCCCGTGTTCCACTTTGTAGCGTTGCTCTGCTGCTTTTTTCCTGCTGCTCTGCTGTCTGTGCTGCTCTGATGCAGCAGCAGCTTAAGTGCCTTGCTCAGGGGCACAGTAACAGTAGCAGACAGTGGAGTCGAGCGTTTTCATCCGTTCGTTCGGCTGCCTTCCAGTGGAAAACCGCACAGCTTTCACCTTAGGGCTACCGCTGGCCCTGATATATATTTAAGTGCAGGCAGCCCTCAGCGAAAACACACAGAGCAACACGGCCACAGACCATGTGTACAAGCCAGATCTGGCACCGTCCTCATGTCTGCCATATGGTTGGTTCCTCCCCGCTGTGCAAACCCTGCAGGCCAAACACACAGCGCTCGTGTGTGTGTGTGTGTGTGTGTGTGTGTGTGTGTGTGTGTGTGTGTGTGTGTGTGGGAGTCCGAATGTGTGTGAGTGTCAGAAAATGAAACTGAAGCAAATCAGACAAGAAGGGAAGACGAGAGGATCTTAACAGGATCGAGGCTTTAGAAGAAAATAATGCAAGGATTTAGTTTGTTTATTTTTCATCTCCATGGTTCTTTATAGAAAAAGGAAAGGAAAAGATTCATATCTTTCAGGTTCAACCTACATCTTTGATGAAATCAGAAGACCTACATGTTTTGTTGCATAAAGAAATGGTCCATATAATTCAATCCTGTGGGCTGCAGAAACCTAATCTTACTGCTGCAACTCATATAAATTCACATTAGATTTCATGTGACAGACTAAGTTCAACAGTTTTTTTCTATTTACAGTAAAAATGTCGGATATGATTCAACAATTATAAAAATTATTTTCTGTGTGAACTGTTCAAGGAAAAAAGAGGATTACTTCAGTCACAAAGTGGAATGTGGAGAAACGGTGTGTAGTTTAAAATGTTATAATGAATAATCTACCTTACAGGTTGTTTCAATGAAATATCAGAAATATGGTTTGAAATGATTTTGAAGCCCTTTTTTTGAGTAGCAGCAACAAAAAAAAACATGATTTTCATCAAAAAAGCTTTAAAATTTAGTAATTTTACCTGCAAGTTAGCAAAGTTGTTTTCCAGCTGGTAAATCTTAATACCCAAATATTGTTTGAGGTTTCCTCTTTAAAACATCATTAGAATAACCTAAAAATAGGATTCAGACCAAATATCAATGGTTTATTCTGGTTAGGAAGACAAATCATGGCTGATCTCTGGAGCCACTCAGGATATCAGGATAAGTATCAAAATGTAGCTTAAAAAGCAAAAGTCTGAGGTCATTTTGACTAAATTTGTCTTGATCAGTTTGATGTGATGGATCATATTTTGTGGGGTCATAGCTGAGTTATTCTGAACACATACTCCAAAAACTACAACCATACATCTAGTGAGTTATCACTATGTAGTATCAGGTTGTATATGATATAACTTGTTGGACTAAAACTGCTTTAACTTCACTCCTTCCCATCATAAAATGTGACCCATCACATCAAAATGAGGATTAAGTCCAAAAGTAGAATGTGGATTTAAACGTGTGCAAAAATTGCATTTTTTCAGAATATAATGAATTAATGCCTTATCAATGTATCATTTAAATGAACTGTCTGAAATATAATCCTAAAAAAAAATTTGAAGCATGTTTTTGAGCAGTAGCAACAAAATACCTGATTTTGAGGAAAAACACCTTTAAAATTTAGAATTTTTCCCTGTGAACTAGCAATGTATTTGTTTCTTTCCAACTGGGAAATCTTCATATACAAATAGTATTTGAGGTTTTATATTGACATCAAAAATTACTCAATAAATTTACATAAAATTAAGATTCAGACCAAACAGTAATGTATTATTTTAACCGAATGTAACAATACATTCATCTATATCAATTTGAATGGTTCATTTTTCTATTCGTCTATATTGTTATCATATGCTCGATGTGAATTAAATAGATGTGATGAAATAGGTTTGATATTGTGAGCATCTATGGTAATACATTTTATGTTACCTCTATTTTGAATATCTAGTTTGCTTTTGTAGACACTAAAACCAACATTTGGGCAGCACAATGGTTTGCGTTTGTCCTTTTTCTGAATAATGTTGGTACAGGTCAGTCTTTAAGAACCTGTCCATCATTGACTTTATGTCAGTTTCCTCCAAACAATCCTGCAAACCATTGGTCTCCTTAACAGAACCTGTGAAAATTTCCATTCCTTTTAATGACTGATAGATTTTTAATTAAGAACTGAATAACACTCATTCAAGATGGGTTTTAGCTAAATATCTGTAAAATTGGACGAGTTGTTGTTGTGTTTTTATGGTCAGTTGCTTGTGGCAGCCATCTTGAGTTGAGTTATAACCAGAATTTTAAATTAAAATCCATCACCATATTCATGGAATGTTGTGTTTAAATGTATTTATAAGCATTCAGATTTTTGTGTAGAAAACGGCTGAATAAAATACTGTGATGGGCAAACGTAGAGGAGGCAGTGCAGAGAGGTGGAAGGAAAGCAGGAGGCTGGACAGACAGCCGTCTCTGTGAACCTGCATAGACAAGCACAGTCAAGCTGCTTTTGTGAAAGAGAGGCAGAGAAAGCCAGGATGTTTTGACAGCTCGGAGCCATCGCAGCAGCAGAAGGCTGTGTGTGTCTGTGTGTGTGTGTGTAGGCGCAGGTGTTTGTGTGTGCTTCTGTGTGTTTCTGCGTTAGAAAAAAAAAACAACCAAAGGCAGAGATCAGTCGATTTATTCTGATTCATACGCAAAGAGAAAGAAGGGAAAAGTTTAGCACACAGCCCGGGATGAATGATTCATAAAAACACACACGTTTTCAGTGTGTTGTGAGAATATGAATGTGTGTGTGCGTATTGATATGTAAAGGAAGCCTCGCACCGCGCCCCGTCACGCATCAATCTGGTCATGACAAGTCTTCTCATTAGAGGAGTTTTGACGAGTGGTTTCACATTTCTCCTCCACCTGCCTCTTTTCTTTCTTTTTTACAAAAACATGTCATGATTTGAGTTTTGTCTGTTGTTTTCTAAGTGTTTCTGTGTTCCCCTGTGTCTCTGCCC
>JAUBOC010000063.1:10158947-10192310 GCA_032275365.1 Anablepsoides cearensis
GTTTTATATTAAAGCTTTTTTTGTTATCTTGAACCTCGCCTGCATCCTGGTCTGTTCCTCCGCCCGAGTCCCTGTCAAAACAAGGGCGCGCACACTCTTCATCAGCCTCACACACCTCCTCACAGCCACCCTGGGAGCTGCCCTGGACAAACGCTGTCTTCTGCAGCAGTCCGAGAGCTGTTGGAGGTGAGGTGTTTGGCTCAAGGGCACCTCGACCTGACTGTATATCATTTTTTAATCCTTCTTTAGAAAAAAAAATATAAAATATCATTACTAATTCACTCTGCTTTTTCCTCAGTCAGCCTCAGGATGGGCTCTGCTGACCCTCAGAGTCCTAAAACTGCTGCTTACGCCTCTCTCTGTTTGACAGCAAATGCTTGTTTATCTCATGATGGAACCGTTTGTGACTCGAAACCTGCAGAATATCATCAAAAAAAAACACATAAAGCCTGCAGTAATATGACCGACTTGTTGGTGTTAAAGCTGGACAATCATGTACTTGAGTTTGTTAGCAAAATATTTAATATACAGCTGGTTGGATTTTAATGAAGCTCAAAGTAAACAGATGTAAATTCAAGAAAATCTCAGAAAACACAAAATTAGCTTAAAATCAGTCACTTTTTTAAAAAATATTGAGCTAAAATTTGGTGTTATCCCTAACAAACACAAGATCTCATGTTCCTGAAGGAGACTGAGTGAAACTGTTTAAAAAGATTGAACCAAAATGGTCATAACTCCACATAAAATCATTTTACCCAGCATAATTTATTTTATTACAGAGTATTCTGTTGAATAATCAGATCTATTTCTGGTTCAGAGAGATAATGATGATGAGAGAAAACAGACATTAACGTTTAAACTCTATCAATGGTGTATTGTGCAGTTTTTTCTATGAATCTACTCACAAAACTGCAGTTTTTTATGTTTGTAGTTTTTGTGGCACTTTTTGAATCGGTTATAAAATCCTGAGCTGCACATGACCAGAAGGACTTTGTCCAACTGGAACAATGATGTCATTTATATCATTAGAGCCCACTTTAGAACCAGAACACTGTTCTGCACCATCAAAACTCTCAGTCTAGATCAGCTAAACTTTTTACATGATCAACGTCATAAAATAACTACTCTTTTCAGAAAACACTAACATCTTTAACGTTCTTACTCACACTTATTTTACTTTAAATAGATTTAGCTTCTAATGCTTTTAAGTTTGTAGTTTTTCAGACTTAATAACTTGAAAATCATTCCTCCATTGTGAAATGTTTTGGTTAAAAGTCAGGATTAATGACCTGAAAGGATTAGAAAGCCTTCATAATGAAGCTAAAGACAGAGTAATCTGGTTCATCACACAATATATTCATTACATTAAAACAATTAAAACACATCCTCTATAAAATCTATTAAAATAATTCCTGAAATGTTTGGTATTCCATATGGAATTTGAAGAAAAACTCCTCACGGCTTTCAGGAAAGTAAGATTTACGAGGTTTGAACAAGACTTGAGTTTTTTTTTTCCTGACAGTCTGTTTTATACAAACTCCCTGCTTCTCCTGCCAGACAACCAGCAGCACACAAGCAAACAGGCGGTGCGGGCTGTTTGACGAGCGTGCACGTGTGTGTGCGTGTGTCAGGGGGGAAGTTTGGCCTTTTAGGAAATATAAAATGAGTGTGTGTGTGTGTGTGTGTTGGGAGGCGGGGGAGGTCCTTCTATGTGTGTTAACAATGTACCCTTGTGTCCCCCCATGTCAAAGCCTGGCTAAATCAAGTGAACCGTGTGTGTGTAGGTAGGTGGGTGTGTGTGTGTGTGCTGGAGTGGATGAGCCAAGCCAGATCAATACGAACTAATCAATAGGAGAAGACAGCGAGAAGGACCATGGGGATGGGAGGCACACACCTGGTGTAGAGACACACACACACACACACACACACACACACACACACACACACACACACACACACACACAGCTCCTCTTTGTATTCAACCCTCAGTTTCTTCCTGCAGCTTTTCTCACTTCTGCTCACGTCTTATTCTCACACTCCTGCTCCGTTTGACTGATATTAAACATTTTATCTGTACAAACACATTCTCATACAGTGAAAAAGTCCTGATCTGTGTGTTTTTGTTTATTTGTTGGTAGTCTTTAGAGTTTATTATCTGATTTATTCCCTTCATGGTTAATTCTACTCTACACAACCTCCTTTAAAACTACGACACATTTACCTTTTAATCAGTTTGAAACCCTTGTAATAAACACGAGGTTTCCTCTCCTAGATGAAGAAATGATTTTAACTACTTTGTTTTTATCCTTTTTATCTGCTAAAGCGTGACGAGTTGAGATCTGCAACAGAATCCATATTTTATAATATCCTGCCACAGATAATTCTGTGTGGCCTCAGATGTGATAAAAAGGATTTGTTTTGCTTCTTTTACGTTTTGAGTACAAGTCTGATCTGTTAGGAATGGTTGAGATTTTTGTAAAAGTAAAGTGCATTATAAATAAAATTCATTATTATTATTATTATTATGTTCCTCAGCTACAACTACACCAAATTTCATCTGAATATCTTCAAAATTGAGTGAATGTTAGCCATTTTGGCTTTTCATTCTCAAGGTTTGGTGTTTTTTTTTTTTAATCTGAGAGAAGAAGTTGATCATGAAATTTGTGAACATGTCATGATTTTGAAAAAAAAAAGCTAAATTTAAGCTAATTTATTGGCCTTTTTGGGTATCTGACTCCCTATTTAATCGTTAAAACTTTCATCAAACTGAACTTTAAAAAAAGTTACTATTTTAACTTAAATCATCCCACGTCTGTCACCTGAAGACCAGCAGCTTGTATAATAGTAGCATTTAAATGCATGTTTATAGATTTAATTTTATTTTTTGCCTGTAAATAAATCAATAAAATTTTGTATTAAAGCAGCAAACAGATACACTTGTAATAATTCCTTAAAAACTCCGATGTAAGTGAAGCGTTTTGCCTGATCCAGACCTGAGCAGTCAGTCTGAAGCACTTTGAGTTAAATTCACTCAACATGCAAATTGACTGTAATTCACTTACTGTGTGATAAGAGCGCTGCTCTGTCTCAATAAAGACTTTATACACTGAATATTAAATAACTCTTTGACAGAGATGTCCCGATGCTGTGATTGTCCACTTCCTGGGTTAATTCAATTTAACAGGAAGTGATCGGTTCTCTTCCTGCAATCTCATTTTTTACGAGTTCGGGTCACTGAAGAGGAAATTCAGTGCCAGTGAGCAGAACTGAGACTTGGAAGCATGTTTGGGTTCATAGTTCTGTTGCAGTAATAACCGTTTTACAAAAAGATGCACGAAGGAGGCTGCAGCATCTCTCTGAAAATAAAAAAAACTTAGATTTTCAAGTGAGACCACATAAAAGGATCATTTTAAAATACGTTTCACTGAATTTTAAGCTAATGCAATATCTGAAAATAAGTTGTCTTTTAGAAAAACTGGGTATTTGTTCATAGATCACAACTTTTCTTGAGGTTTTATGTTCCCTGTGAACAAAAATTCATTTTGTAACATGATTCTCCATTGGTTCAACTTTTCTGCTGCCTTTTTAAAAAGGTGGTTTCTGTGGTGACATTTTAATATCTTACTGTAAATGGCAGCTTTCAGTTTATGTAATTAAAGTTTAATTCTGACTAGACTGACAATAAAGCGTCTAGAGACCGAGTGGCACCAAGACTGCCTTATTAAAACGCCTCAACCTCATCTGCAACAGGTAAGATATTGATAACTTCAGAGAGTCTTAACTGACCCTTGTTAATTCTCACTCATGACCAAATAGCAGAGGAGTCGTGTCTTTTAGCAATATATTTAATGACCTACTGAACCAATTCTAATGAAACTTCAGGACAGTCATCAGTGGATGTTCATCTATTTTGGTGTCAGCCCAATTCAAGATGGCTGCCGCAGCCAACTGACCTTTTAAAAGTGATAAAAATTGTAAAAATGTGAGGCTGAAGTTTGTTGTGTCAGCAGCTGAGGCTGTTCCCCAACACACATTCTGAGAGCTAACGGATCGCACAAGATCTCAAAATATCTCGTAAACTATCAAACAAATTGTAATGAAACTTTCAGGAACATCTATAAATAAATAACTTTTTGGAGAAAACCCGATAAAAAAAACGGTCATATTTAACTGAACAGAGAAAACACTAAAAATATAGCTACGACTCAGTCATTTTTACCTATATTAAGCTACAATTTGGTGAGGTTGTAGATGAGAGTGATTCATAATACAAGCTCCAAGGGATATTCATTGCATGTGAGATATTTTGGCTTCAACTCCGTATGTCTGTTAGCAAAATATTAAATGACGTAATGGATGGAATTTAATGAAACCTTCAGAAATGTGGGCAGCTGCCACAGCTAATTGACATTAGCCAACATAAAAATGGCTACAATTAATACAATTTGATATGGAAGTAGCTGACACATATCTGAGTATGACTTCTATATCATGAGATCTATCGGGCCTTTTTATTTTGAGGTTTGACCAAAACGACCATTTTATAATCATTAGTCTAATGAAAGGCGGCAGGTGAAATGCCTTCCTTGAAGAAATGCTCGGTTTTTAATTTTTGGCCCTGAACTCTTCTTCCTCCCATGAAATCTGCCCTGATGCTCCGTGCTTCTTGTCAAACATACACTGTGTGCTTTTGCCTTTTGTTTGAGAACAGGATGACAAATTTTAACGAAAATAAGGAGAGAGTGGGAAAAAGTTTCTCTGCATTGATGCTTGACTGACAAGCCGGGCTGACAGGAAGGAAGAGGCAGAGTCGTACGCGCATGCATTATGTACAGACAGACGCCTTCAATCACACGTGCACAGGAAAGACGAGCGCACACGGGCGCGCCGCACACCTCCCACGCCACCAAAAACACCAGCTCACCTGACAAATTAGAACGCGCGCAGGCCCTGTGCTGTTTTGGCATCGCAGTTATCTGTCACATTTCTGTCAGGGCTGCGCGGGGTTTCACACCGAGACAAAGCTAAAAAGAACACTCATGTCATCCTTTTCTCCCTCTTTCTCTCCATCCTTCCCTCTCTCCTGTCGTTCCTCACTAAGTTTTTTTTTTGTTGAAAGAAGCAGGAATGTGGAGCGGAAGTCAGCATCACGTGCTGCATAATCCTCAGCCTCCGAATGGAAAGGCCCAGGCGATGATGAAAAATTCAGCAAAGAAATCTGCAGTTTGAGTGTAAATGAAGCAGTGTCCTATGGCTGCCAATGAAATATTTAGTGTTGTTTTCTCATCCAGTCTGTTGGATCTAACAGTTTCATGAATAAAATGGCATGTGCTCAGTGTATCAAGTTAAATTGCATAGATTGCATTTATATATAATCACAGCACAGAGTGCTCCCGTAACCACTGGTACCACTGAGGCCTCGACTCTTCTCTAGTTCCTATTTCAGCCCTCGGTATTTCTCAAGCTTCTCATGTTCTTCCTTCCTGATTGCTACCAGTGCCACAACAACGTCCGGTTTGGTTAGCCATCAACTGTTTGTCAGTCTGGATCTGGAAGTCCCACAGTGATTCTCCGCCACCCTTTGGTGGGGTTTGTTGACGCCATCCACTGCCACATTCTGTTTCTCCTCGTCCACATTGGGTTTCTGCTGCCAGAGACGTTCATTTAGCGCTGGGGTGTTAAATTCATTTTCACTGAGGGCCACATGAGAGTTATGGTGGCCTTTCAAGGGCCAGTTGTAATTAAATTTGATCGAACACGAGACGTTACATTCCTTGTCTCCTATACGACTGAGCAGCACTAACAAACAAGAACTATGCTCTATGCGGTATTTCATGCATAGAAACAGTGGTTTATTATGTTCTCTTATAATCTCTGAAAAGTACTAGGTGTACAACTGACATTTGAAATAAATAAGTACAGAAATACTATAAAAAGTCCAAGTTATAGTTTTACTTTTGATAAGTTGCAAATGTAGCCGGCAAAAATTCAGCACAATGGAGATTTTACATGGTGAATTTCGACAAATTCTGTGCACCAACGTCTGGAAGTGAAGGGGATTCATGATCAATAGATAGAAGTCTGAATATTATAGCAGAAAACAGACCTTATCAGAAGAGAAAAACAACCCAGGCTGCTCTAATGGACAAAACTAAAAAACTTCTACTCATATCATGATGAATCAGCATAACATATGTCTCTTCCTTATTACACCCCCGGAGGTGGTAACTGTAACCAACTTTTGTTTGTGAAGACAGAACACATGATAAGACACACCAACTCTTATTCTCTGTTTTAAATCATATGACTGCAATGATCAGAAAGTATAAAAATACAAAACTAGATCTAAAATTCAGTCAATCAGTTCAAAGAGTTCCTTCAGTAGGATGGTGTCATTTTGCGGGTGAAATAATCAACATGCATTATGGGAGATGTAGTTATCACTGCTGGCTTACATGTCTTTGATTTTATTTACTTTTATTTAGACAGATCGGCTCATCTACAACTGAGACCTGTAACACACACACACACTTAACAACAATCATACACTTATTTTAACACATTAATACATCTTTGAAGCTCTTGAGCCATATAAAAGGCCGTGGTAGGCCAAATTTGGCCCGTGGGCCTTGAGTTTGACATGTGACTTAGCAGCGGTTTCTTTGGAGATTTTCTCCCTGATATATCCATGCTGCCTTTGGTTCGCTGTTTTGTTGGTGTAGTGGTAACGTTACATGACTTCAGTCAAGAAGTTCAGGGGTGCAGGGTTAAAGTTGTGGTTCAACCAACTTCTGAGCAACACTGGTTGCAGAATGAAGAAGATGACGCCATGTAAGATCAGATGCTGCTCAGATTCTCATGAGAAATCAGAAACTCAACTGATGCTGGTGTCTAGAGGCAGAATGTGTGACACAGGGAAGATGATACCCAATAATAACATACTTTTTTATAAATAACCCAATCCTCCACCTGCTCACTTTTTAATGTAATTTGAGTTCTCTGGTATAGTTTGTTAGAAAGCATCTTCAGTCTCTGTGCTAATAGCAGTTAACTTACACAATTTATGTTGGTGTAAAAGCAACGTAATGATAACAGGAAGAGGAATCATGTCAGAAAGCTCTAATTGTAATCTACAAAGTTCCCGTGGCTGATTATTTGCAGGTTGGATGTTGTCACCCCTTGTTGAAGTTTTGTATTTCGTAGCTCAGGAGAAGCGGCTCATTAGCTCATTTTCAGAAGAATGTACAGCAGAGGTGTGTGCGTGCCTAAAACCTCCAAGCGAAGATAATTAGCTGTTCTGTTGGGCAGTAAAGTATGAAAAAAGGCACACAAACAGATTTAAGCTTAAATAGTTTAAGTATGGGCCTGTGTGTGTGTTTTGCTGTCTATTATAGATGTTTATGGAAGCATTTTGTGTTTGTGTGTATGGGCGTGTGTGCTCAGAAGGTATTTTAACACGACTACCCGACTTTTTGCAGCCCACAGCTAAACCAGTGACTCACAAATTCCTCCCTCTGCTTCTCTTTCCCAGCAACTTCACTTTTTTTTCTTCTTCTTCTGTTCTTTCTCTTTTTTCAACAACTTTTCCTGGTTTTCTGTCATTTTTTTTTCTCTGACATGTGCCCTCCCTCTTCTTTGTTCCTCTCTGTAGGTTGGATGCTGACTCGCAGACTTCAGGACAGAGGTGCTTTTTTTCCCTCTCCTTCCTCCCCCACGTCTTAGCCTCTGCCAGCCTTAAAGCCTGTAAGTTACCATCTATGCGCCAAACTTTTTTTTTTTTTTTTTAGTTTTGTCAGTTTGTTTTTGAGCTGTTGGACCAATTTTTGAGGTTTGCAACATTAACATGAATAAGTTGCTGCATTAGGGACTTGATTGTAAAGCGAAGAATTAGGGAATTAAAAAATGCAAAGTCATCCCCTAAACTGAAAATTAGTGAGAGTCAAGAGATGTTAACAGCATATTTTCCTACAAAAATAAAAATTTTGAGAATTTTAAGAGCTAAGATCATTAAATGAGTTGATATATATTTAGTTGTAGGTGTTAAAACTATGATAACAAACAACTTTGGCACCTCTATTGTTAATAAATTTAGGAAAACCTTTCATTCTAATGATAATTAGGTTGGTAAAAAAATTTAATCAAGCTTTTTAGAAATACTTTTATACACACATGTATTCTTGTGTGAAAAGAGAACTTTCCAGACACACACGGGCACGAGAGTTGGGCTTCTGAGGCCTCCCGGGACTTCAAAGAGCCGTCTACTGTAGTTCAGTGGCACCTTAACACCAGGTGCTGCAGACATGAGGAAGCAGGAACAGTGGGTGGAGGGCTGGCCATGGAGGAACATATCTTACCTGGGAACAGAAAGGGTTGGTAAAAAACTAAAGATTATCAAGTGGAAGGAGGAAGAGGAAATACAACATTTAAAAAGGAGAAGTTGTGGTAGTGAAAGCAAAAAGAAGAATGTAAGTTGAGAAGACCAACAGACAGATTGAGTCGAGACAGATAAAGTGTCAGAAAAGAGAAGCAGACAGCAGCCGAGAGGGGCAGGAGGTGGGGGCAGTAACACTCTGCTGCTAATGCCAGCGCCGCTTTGTTGTGAAGAACCCCAGTTCCCTGTTTAATGGCGAACTAGTCCTTTAATGACAGCAGTAAAACACGCTCGCACAGAAAGCTGTTCCTCTCCGCCTGACAGGAAATCTGGTTCAGAGCACAACGTGACGAGTCACAGTTCAGCTTTTACAGCTTGCCAGCTGAACACTCACACAAACCAAAGTTCAAACGCGAAAGCTGCTCTCGCCGGATAAAAAAAAAAAAGGCTTTGTCGGCAACATGTGCGCAGCAGAAATATGTGGGTCTCTGTCTAATTTAGGTGGCTGCGTGTTTTTCTATTGGTCTGTTCAGGAGCTGTCAATCATCAAACAGAACGAGCAGGTGTGAGGAGAGAATTACATCTTTAACAAAATATTAAAAGTTTGACGTTTTCTGGATATGCACTAAAATTATTTGACAATTTAAATCACTGTTAGCTTATAAGAAAAAGCAGAGGAGAGCAGCTGATGTGGTCTGGCTCGGGTATAAAAGGTATAAAATCTGCTCATTAAAGGTGTTTTCACACGTCCGCGCGCTGCGGAGCTGCCGCCATTTGTCGACCAGCTCCATTTATTGATGCAAAGCCGTCAAACTGGACAGCGTGCCGGTTTCTCCCTGCCAGCTCCTGGATGACGTGCCGTCATTTGGCTGTCTCGGGAAGGAGAGGGGAAAAAAATGCAAATGTCCAACAAAGATGATGAGCTGTTAGGAATGTGAGGACAAATGAAAACTCAGATTGTTAAGATAATGACAGAATTTAGTGTTTTGTTTTAAAACTGAGACCTCGGGGGTCATTTTGACCCAAGGACAGCAGGAGGGTTAGGGGTGCACCATATTGTATCAAGAACATGCTTCATGCATTTGTCTTTAAAGGTAGGAAGCAGTCAGTTTTAAAGCTATTGAGCCAAAGTGTAATGAGAATGTGCTGAGTCATCCTCAAGACATTCTGAGCACTTATCACATCTAGATCTTATATCTTGTGAGCTCGTTCATGACGTCATTTGCAGGGTTTGACCAAAACAGATCTCAGCATGAAAAAAAAATCTAATTTTAACAAGGTAAATTTGATCTTATGTTTGTGTTTATAAAAGGAAAAATCTCAGTGAAAGCTGGTGTTTATATCACATTTAATTGGACCTGGAGACGATCAGACTCATTTGTCACGGAGTAACACTCGATTTGCTCTGTTTTTCACTTGACATTTGTCTGTAAAAACCAGGTGTTGGTTGGGGGGTTTTGTCCAATTTGAGGGGGGGAAAAGAAGCTTTATCTAACTCTTGGCAAGAAACACTAATTTAGTAAACAGGTTTTGAAGATTTGGGGGCAGGAAACACTTAGGAGGGATAAAGAACTGTACCACAACAGCAGAACAGACTCTTACTGGCAGTGAGTTTATTAGTTAGAAAGGAAGAGGAACTGCTTTAAAAAAGAAAGAAAATATGAAGTGTTGAATTATTTTCTGGTAGTGAGCTCAGCTACTGGTTTTCAGACGGTGGCCTTTTTTTTTAATATATTTCTTTTAAGCAAACTCAGATTTTTAGAGCACATATCCTGATCAACTCCAGACCTGAATTTATTCATCCTGATGCTAATTTATACTGCAGCTAAATATCTCACCAATCACTCTTTCCTATTTTCACATCCTGCTGACGTGTCCTTGAGCAAAACTCTCCAACCGTTTGTGCTCTGAAACCAGGCCTGACCTCTGACCTCTTTGAGGAGGGTAGCAAACTCCCCCCAAAAAAGAGGAGATTCTGCCTGTGGGGATTAATAAAGTATCACATTATCATTTGAATGCAGCTGATTGTATCTCTGTCAGTCTACGTTTCGTCCTGCAGACCTGTTCCTAGGAATACAACCTCGTCTTCTGTATCTGTGGGGACAAAGTCTGCACGCCAAATGTCAAATGATAAGAGACAACCGGTGATCCGGAGGGCCTCCCACCCTGCTATTCATTTAATGAATGAATCGCAGCTGCAGTTCACTCCTCTCCTTTGCTAAACTCATATTATCATGTTTTTACATTGTTAAACAGTTTTTGTTTCCTGGTTCCTTTATAACAAGATTGGAAGATTTGAGCATCGCAGAACGGAATTTCACAAACAAAATGGTGTGGAATTGTTGCACGGACAGTCAGGAGAACGCTTAAATGCTCTGAATGATGGTGAGGAATGCTAAAAGGAAAAGCGTGTGTGCATGCGCGCGCGCGTGTGTGTGTGGTAATGAGGGGGAGCAAGGAGAGAAGGGAGTAAGGAGGGGTGAGAGGGGAAAGGGAGGTCTCCTGCCTGGTCTAGGATCTGGTATGCATGACTGAACAAGAGGAGGAAAAAAAACATGAAAACCTGCCTTGCTAACTTCTAAAGACGGACAATGGCCCCTGACTGGCCTGGCAAGCCCTCTGCGTTTGTGTGTGTGTGTGTGTGTGTGTGTGTGTGTGTGTGTGTGTGTGTCCCTTTACATACAGGACATGTCTTGATGGAAAGCAGAAAAAGAAAAATGCCCCCCTAACTAACTTTGAGACCCTATTATGGTGCAGATGTTGCAGCTGAACATCACGTGAAGTAAACCAGCAACTCTTTATGAAATCCACTAAAAATAACCAGTTTTAATGTGAAACTCAACAAAGCTTTTTTTTTTGTCTTTTTTAAAGAGACGTCGCTTTAAAAAAAAAATCAAAAAGACTGAACAGTTTTCTATAATAAACGCCACGGTGATAATTAATTACACAGGCAGCGCTGCCAAATCAAGACAGCAAGCATCCATTTTGTCTCTTCATAAATAAATAAACAAATCAGATTTTTTTTTTTAACTCCCAAGCTGTTTTAATAAGAATGGACAGACGGGGACAATAGTCCTAAACGTGTGGGTGGCTATTAAGAGGAATATATTCAGAAAGACTGCATATTAAAATATTTAAGTTCAAATGTGATTGTTTTCTCAAGACACAAGTAATCCACACAGCTCCTTTTGTTCATTATATAAATATCTTTAATTGCTTTAATCGTAAGAATATAAAACAATTTAATTTGGGATTCTGCATTATTATTATTTTTTTTTACAAACACATAATATACAGTACATCTTTTTATTATCAAACACACAGCTTGTTCAGCAGGACGCACATCCGTATATTCATTTTCTAGCAGGTCATTGCATTTCATTAAAATGCGCACACACTGGCGTCAGTGTGAGCGTGTGCATGTGTGTACAGCCTAAATGTGTGTGTGAGAGGAGGATGAGAGATGAGGTGGGGGGAAAAGAAAAAAAAAAGCAAGAAAGAGACGCATTCTGCTTGTTGTAACTTGAGTCGGGAGAGGGAGAAGAGAAATAATCAATTGCTCCTTATTCTAAGCATGTCTCCAGATGGATTCAGGGGTAATTTTTAATTTGGGCGATAAAAAGAAGGGGTTAAAAGATAGGAAGAGGAGGGGGGTGGAAGAAAGCACAATATCCCCATGTTCCTCACTGTGCACCGGTGAGAACATGAATATGAATGAGTTGATATTAATGAGTTGATATTATGAGTTTGATATTAATGTGGGAAAAGAAACAAAATCAAACCATGAGATAAACCCTGATTCGTTTGGATCAATAAAGGGTAAGAGATAGAAATCACTTCAATTTGAAGTACTCTGAACAACATGCACTGACATTTCATCTCCATCAGCATCCTTTACAAAACACAGCCTAATAATCCTGTAAGGACCTACGTTAGGTTTTCCTGCCAGGGTCACAATCGCCTTTTTAAAATGGACTAAAGAGCTTGAAAGTTGGACTTTATCCCTTAAAGAATGAAGGAAACAAACAAAAACCTTTTGCATCACAGCAGGTTTTGTGAATTTTGCATAAAAGCGACATTCGCTTGTAATCGGACTGGATTTTAGAGCTTTCTGGGGAGGGGGGAAATCCTTGCTGTTTACGGGGGTAAATTAACAAAAGGTAGTTTATATTGTGCACCAGCCTCCCTTTCTCTGGTTCTGCTCTCTGTTAGGAGGGAGGGAGGGAAGGGGTGGGGGAGGGGGCAGACACAGTCCCTTTAGGCACATTTTCTACCAGTCTCTCATTCCCGGCTTTCTTTTCTTTGTAACAGTAAACAACCTTTTAAAAATAACCAACATACGAGGTAGCCAAATGTTTTCCAGGCGTGATGGCTGTAGGGGAGATTGGTCAAATCCAGACTCGTAGCAAAAATAAAATCTCATTCATAACTTTTACAACCTCTCTTTTGCTTTGAATAGAAAAAAAATGTTTTTATGGATATATATATATATATATATATATATATTTATATATAAAAAGTTTGATTTCCAGAGTCTCCTGGAAGTAAGTGTCAAGAGATGAAACGGCCTCATAAGAAGAAAATTATAACTTGATTGAAAAATTTGCTTTACTTCATTCAAGTCCTCAATCAAATTTTGCGAGCTAATAAAATCAAATCAAAACATTTGTTAACAGGAACAAAAAGTAAGTTTTAATTGCTATCTAGCAGGTGGGAAGTTAAATCATATCACAGATATAAATTTAAAATCCCACAACAGAAAAAAAAAAAATCTAGCCGTATGGAAGGTTTTTATTTTTAAATAAGAAAACTCCAACTATTTAGCCCTCCTGTGTTCCCTCCCCGAATAAAACCCAAAATAAAGAAAATGAAACCACACACACACACACACACAGACTTAAACACTTCCAATCACCTAACTTTCTCACTCTCTGTCATCTGCCAGAGTCCCAGGTTCAACACTTTAAGGCAGGGGAGCTGGGTGATCCTCTCCAGTCCCCTCTTGGTGATCTTGGTACATCCATACAGGTCGATGCCCACCAGCTGGGTCAGGTGGTCCGCTATGAGCTCCAGCCCTTTGTCTGTGATGCGGACGCACTGCCCAATGTTCAGGGTCCTCAGCTCGTGCATCTGCCTCACCATCCGGTTGATCCCGTCGTCGGAGATGTGACACGAGCACAGGGACAGGGACTTCAGCTGGTACAGCCCCTGGGCGATGTACGCCAGCGTCTGGTCCCCGATCTTGTCACAGAAAGAAACGTCGAGCCCAGAGAGCCTGAGAGTGCCCATGGCGAGGTGCATAGTCCCGGTGTCGCTGATGTTGTCGCAAGAGCGTAGGTTGAGGTTCCACAGGGAGGTCATGTGGGACAGGTGGATCATGCCCGCGTCCGAGATCCCCCCACAGAAGCTCAGGTTCAGCACCCGCAGCTTGGTCAGCCCCTTGGAAATGTGTTTGAGTGACAGGTCCGTCAGCTTCTGACAGTCCTGGAGAGTCAGGTACTCCAGGTTTAGGCAGCCCTCCGCTGCACTACGGGTCATACCCGCCAAGTGTCCAATCCCCACATCTGAGACGTGCCTGCAGGACCTCAGATTGAGGCTCTTGAGTCTGTGGAGGCCCCACGCTATCAGCAGAAGCCCAGTGTTGGTGATGTTGCTGCAGCCACCCAGCTCCAGCACCTCCAGGTTCTTCAGGTACTGGGCGATCCGGCCTAAGCTGGAGTCTGTGATCTGCTTGCAAAGACTCAGGTTCAGAACCCTCAGGGAAGGGATCTCCTGCACAAACGCGTGGCCCAGCCCGTTATCCGTCAGGTTGTAGCAGCCGGACAGATTGAGGGACTCGATGTTGGGCATCCCCTGGATGACATAGCTCAGGCTGCGGCGCAGAGACAGGATCTGGACCCTCCGGATGCCCCTGGCCTGAAGGCTGGGGAACAGGGATGGATTGGCCCGGCGGAGGTGCAGCTTGGCTTCGACCCCCCTCCACACCGACTTGTGGTAGGACGCGTCCCTCCAAGCGATGCACACTTGGGCTACCCTGCCTTTGTCCCTCACGTCCAGATAACTGAAAATCATAGCCAAAATTTCCGGGAAGAGGCACGAAATGTGCGTCTCCATTGTTTTTCAAACCCCAGGCATATAAGAATCAATACTCCACACCTCCAAGGCTGAAAAATGAACCCACTCCAGCAGCTTTCACTATTAGATTTATGCAAAAAAAAGTGTCAACAGTCCCAGTTATCTACAAAAGTAGAAAGGGAAAGAGTGTGTGTGTGTCTCTCTCTTCTTTTTCCTCTCACACTGACTGAACTGTGCAAAATCGATCCAACTCTTTTCTAGTGCCACGTGATCCGGTGTGGTTGCGCAGCAGGATTCAAAAAAACAAAACAAAAAATAAACCCCAAAAAAGCGTTTACTCTGGTCCTAACCCTACTATCCGCCAAAAAAAGGAGCAAGGAGAGGGGGGCTAAAGGAAGGAGGAGGAGGAGAGGAGGAAAAGGCGTCAATCCTTCCCCCCTCTCTACCTCTCTCAGACGACGCTTCCTTGTATTATACCCACAAAAAGCCTTCCTCTCGCCGCCGCGCGGGGATCCAGACGGTCGTACATGTCAGAACCAGAGAGCAGAAAAACAAAAAGAAAACGGCACTCTCAACGCCGCCCGCTACAAAACTGCTCCATGACAGAGGGGGGGGGAGGAAAGGCAGAAAAGACTGGAGTTGGACTCGCTTTTGTACGGAGTGAGAGGCAGAGAGGGGCGTCCTGGGCTCAAAGCCTTTGTCTGCTCTTTTCAAACCGACTTGGCAGGAACCCCAGCACTCCTGCTAAACCGGAGGGGTCAGCGGAAGTGCGAGTGTCTCTCTCATCCGGTCCAACGCACACCACGTAACTAACAACTGCGTCACACGCCCTGTAAATATACTATAACGCATTCATATGCTCATTTAGACGGTTTTTAATCGATAAAGTGCCGTTTTAACTCGCAGCTCTTCCGGTCCACCCCCCTACCCCCGCCGTGTCACGCAGTTGGTACGTTCCGCCTCAGCTGGAACGGTGCGAACAGTTTCCCTTGGAAACCAACTTCTTACAATTCAGTTCACTTTGGGTTTTAACCCTTTAAGCGGACCACACAGCAAACTCTGAGCCACCAGGAGAAACCACTTCTTTTTAAACTTGTTTTCAGCTGCGACTCTATTGTAGCTGTTGGGGAAAAAAAGGAGACACTCTTTTATTATTTCCTGTCACTTTATTGCAACATCAGAAAGTCACCCTCCCAGCAGCTCTCAGCTGTTAACTGTGGTTAATCCTGAATAAAACAAAAACACAACTTTGCTTTTAAAAACTCTTTTAATTAACTCGTGTGTTTTTATTTGTGTGGTATTTGGCACAGTGTTACCAAACTTTCAAAGCTATATTAGACTCACTTAAACTCAGTAATAACAGCTTAACAAGCAAACATACACAGTTTGACTGCATTTAGGAGGGTGAAGTTTAAATAAAATAAACTTGTCTTTTTATGTCATTTATTATAACTATAAAACACATCTGGTAATACTTTGACATTTGAATAATATTGGTTTCAGCTGATTCAAGTGAATTTATCAGTTTTCTTATTGTGTCAAATGCTAAACCAGAGGAGCCCAAAGTGGGGTCCTCCAAGACCTTTGATTTGGCCCACTAGCAGCTTGCTTATTTATTTATTTATTTATTTATTTATTTATTTATTTATTTATTTGTTTATTAGGGACAATGCACAATAATTGAGTGCCTGTAGTGATAAGTTTGGCTTTATGAACCTGAAATTTGAAATACTGAATTTAAGACGAGTAAAAACTTTTTTAATCTGAGTTTTAAAAGTTGCCATAGTTAGGTTGTAACCTGCCTTCCTATGCAGAAACAGTATTTCTACTTAGTTGTTTCATACATTGGCCCAATGACGAGGAGCTATACTGCAGATAGTTTTTACTCATTGTGCTGATCTTTGATATATTATGATTAATCCTGGAACATGAGTTAACAAGTGATATTTAGATCAGATTTAACCACACGTGTAGATTTGCACATTTTATAAGGACACAAAATCTCATATTTTATCAATTTATGAAATGTCCCATCAACCTTTGGTATTTGACCATATGGCAGACTTTCTTCAAGTGCACAGACTAAAACAAAAGTGGTCCACCACACTGGCTGCTAGCTTAATCAATAAAAATAAAGGACTTTACTTAAAATTATTTGTATTTCATGTATTATTTTACTGGATTTGGCCTGCAGCCCCGGATAGATTTTCATTTTGGCCCTCTTGGGTAAAACACTTAATTAAAACATCAGCTGATCCTTGAAGCAATGCATATATCACCCATCATCTTTCATGCCAGAGTTGCCAGTTATTTTAAGTAAAAATTAGATAAATTTAAATTATTTAATACAAACTTTGTAAAGTATGTTTTATGCCAGACGTTTTAACTCAGTGTGTTTAGAATGACTGATCTACCCCTCAAATTTCAGCTCAATATCTGTAAAAATGACTGACTTGTAATAATTTGTGTTGTTTATGGCTGTAGTGACCATTTTGAATTTGATTAACTAAAAACGTTGAGTTTTAGTACAATCCATTTAGTGCTTCACAAGATATTTTGCTAACAGACTGACATAATTACCTAAAATAGTCAATAAGAAAGTTTTTAAATGATTACTTACGGTATAGATAAGCAATGACCAAATTTTAGCTCATTAAATGTAAAACTGACTGATTTATTGACATTTTTTTATTTTCTAAATGTGCATCAAATGATTGTTTTGAATGAAATTTGTGAGATATTTTACTAACATAGTTGACAAACATTTGCACAGACATCTCCTGAGACCTTGTGTCCTCATATGCGGACATTGCATTTTTCCCTCTCTACCCATGATGCATCATCATTTTTTTTCAACTTTAACCCATTGTCCTCATTAATGGACACTACCAGCACCCTCTAGTGGTCCCGTGACAATACTGCATTCATTTGAGTGAAAACAAGATGGCAGGATCCCAGTGAAAAATTTCTACAACAACTCCGGTAAGAAAAATGGCCAAAGTAAAAATCCAAGGTTACATTTCTCGCTTGAAACCAGCATATTTATGCACAGTTGCATCTTTAGCTTTATAAGACGTGCAAAAAAATATATTTTTACAACTGAAGCAAAGTATAATGTCTGTAAAGATAAAGTCCTCATTTGAGGACATTGGGACTATAATTTTGTTATTAATTGTGAGGTAGAACAAACCTGCAAATATTTAGAACAGTTTATAAATGTAAATAAGTAGTGTAAATGTTATATTTGGTCACAAATTTTTGTCAAACAAATCTGGAAATATTTAGAACAGTTAACAAGCGCAAATAGTTCTGAAAGGGATACATTTGTTCAACCAATTAATTATACCAATGATGTTCAGGTCAAATGATCTGTGATTTCCTGCAATTAAATTACGTATTATGTTCTTCAAACTGAAGAGCAATCTGAAAGTTGTCGATGATGCACTTCACTAATCTTGCTCTGGTCAACAGATGGCTGCTGTATTGCCAAAATAACTAGAAAAATGGAACCATCAGAAAGGCTATCATGTAGTTTCTCAAGTTTTGCATGGTAATTGCTTAGGTATTCCTCAAAAATGCGTAACATTTTGAGACCCAGTGTCCTCATATGAGAACATAAGTTTTTGCAAAAAACAATTCCTGTACCATGACAGGGTATAGTTATTGTACTTATTAGCTCCTACTAATCCCATGTATCTTAGACAAAATAAAAAATGCATATACAGAAAAGGCTCAGGTTTCAGGAGCTCAAAAACATAGTTATTTTGTGAAAGGCAACAACTCTGGGTTAAATCTCAGTGTACTCGTATTCAATTATATAAACATGTCCATATAACACCTTTTAATCTTTACTTATTGTGTGTTGGGAGGACAAAATTAAATAGAAATGTTTTATGCTGAGGCCTGTGTAGTTTGGTAAAGAAGAGGAGCTGATGAGAAAGTTAAATGAGAAAAGGCAACTAAAAGGAACGGGAGAGAAGCTGCAGGAACTGTCATCTTTACATGGAAGAGGGGCAGTCGTGCACAGCTGTGAGCCACTCTGCTTCTCCTGCTCGTCCTCTCTGTTCGTCTCCATGCAGACCTCCTGTCTTTGCTTGTTGATTTGTTTCTAAATGACTTAAGAAACACAAAGGTGGGGATGTTGTGTAAAACAAAAATGAATCAATGTTTTGCCATACGTTAAATCCGTTAAATAAGTTACAAAGTGCTTAAACCATCATTTTAGTCTGGATTTCTTTACACTGGTCAGTTTTTAGTTGGTAAGTAGAATGTAGCTCGTGTTAATTACAGTTTAAACACAAGTTTCTGCTAATCAAAGATCCCGTTTAGAAATGCAAAGCACCCCGAACGTCTCACTTTCCATTTAACTTATAGTCTGTACCCTCATCAAGGACAAAAACAAAGCAGTTAACTGCACCGTCCCTCGTGGCTGCCAACACCTACGTCCTTGGTATTCAGGCGCCGAGTGCGTCATGCATTTTCAAAATAGCAGCCCTGACATGAATACCAAGCTTTCTAATGACAGAGCAAACACCTTGAGTTGGAAACAGGGTGGGAGATTTACGCCAGCCCCCTGCAGAATGTGGCTGAATTGTGGTCAGGGCTGTTCTGCAGGACAAACCTGGGATTTAAGACAAAAAAACAAAAAAACTAGTTCTGACAAACGTGGCATCATGTTTCACACTAAGTGTTCTGTCAAATACAGAAAAATTGCAAAATGAAAATTCAAACCTTGTCGCTTCAAATCAGCCAAATGATTCAGGAGTTTTGTCTTTTATGTCAGTTTGTTTCTTACTAGAGCAGCACAATAATCACAGGAAAGACTCAAGCTGAACAGGAAATGATGAGACATGAGCAAAAACATTATCGTTCAGCCTTCATGTAAGATCCAGACCTGAAAACACCACTTTACCTTTACCTCCACTCTACATCCCTCCTTTTCTTTTCATCATTTTCTTTTCATACTTTTCATTTCATCATTTTCTTTTCATCCTTCCAGCCTATTTTTGAAGCCTGAATATAACTAATTTTTGTATTCTCTTCCTCCCTCCTCTTCCTCTTATTCTCTCATCCACACACCAATCTACTCATTTATCCATCCATCTATCATCTATCTTCTATCATCCATCCATCTATCTTTTATCCATCCATCTATCTATCTATCATTCTATCTTCCTTCCATCCATTTATCCATCCTCTATTTTTATTCATTCGTCCTCTATTTTCTATCATTCATCCGTCTATCTTTTATACATCCATCCGTCATCCATCATCTATCTTCTATCATTCATCCATATCTTTTATCATCTATCTTCTGTCATCCATCCTCTATCTTCTATCATTCATCCATCTATTTTTTATCCATCCATCCATCCATCCATCTTTTATCATTCATCATCTATCTTTTATCCATCCATCCATCGTCTACCATCTATCTTCTGTCATCTATCCATCCATCCATCCTCTATCTTCTATCATTCATCCATCTATTTTTTTATCCATCCATCTATCCATCCATCCATCCATCTATCTTCTGTCATCCATCCATCCATCCATCATTCTATCTTCCTTCCGTCCATCATCTATTTATCCATCCTCTATTTTTTATCCATCCATCCATCCATCCATCCATCCATCCATCCATCCATCCATCCATCCATCTGTCCATTCATCCATCTGAACTATTTATCGCTCGCTGCCAAAGTTTAGAGGTGATTATGTTTTAGCAAAATATCTCCTAACAGAGCAAATAACAGAGCAAATTGTAATCAAACTCTTAAAGTAACAAATATGTTACAACTGAGAAACACAACCCAATTCAAGATGGCTGCCACAGCTAAAATACTTTAGTCTCCACAAAAATGAGTATAACTCATTGAATCTTACAGAAATTGTGCTAGAATCGGGTGTTGTAGTAGCTGAGAGTCATTATTACACGTTAAGTGAGATCATGTGAGATACTGTATGAAAATAATAGCTTATTTCTCCTCGTAGATAATCGTACTCTTAAACTCTTCCATGAAAGGCAGTGGGCGACATGCATTCCTCCGAGAAATAAGAGCCTCCTAATCCCTGCTCGTGTGTTTCTCTCTGGTTCTCGCGTGTAACTTTGTGCGTCTGTGTTTTGATAATTCAGAGGAGGGCTCTAACAGGATAATTGCTCGCCTCGACAACAACGCGCTTCATCTTCACCCGCAGCGCTCGCCGGTTGCCAGGGTTACACGAGCATGTGTCAACTCGTTCCAACGAAGGTCGACACCTTCCTGATTGGATATTACCGTCAGCCCCTGTATATCCTCTTTCCTCCTGATGCAAACAGACAAAACGACGGGGGGAGAGAACGGGAAGATTCGATGACCTGACTGCCCTGAGAATGCCCCCACACCGGCCCGCTCACTGTACACTGTACTCCATGAATCTTTAATGTTCCCTCAGGTGTTTCCTTGCTCCACCAGGGCTTCACCTATGCCTTATTGAAACTTAGTCTGCGTGTGTGTGAGAGTGTGTGGATGAGTTTGATGCCTGTTATTAACTCTTTCGAAGGGTTTTATGTGATTCTCTGCTGTAGAATAAAAAAAAGATCATATTCGGCAATGATGACTTCTCTGAGAGTTTTGTTTAAAGATGCTCAGCGATATTTTGCTAACAAGGAAACACAGCTTGGGCTGAAACATTGGAGCACAGAAAAGGCAAAGGAAAAAAGGGCGGGGGTGAGGGGGGGTGGATGTAGAGGAGAAACAGGAGGTCACCACCAGGATGTCTCTCGTTTTCATCCTTTTTACATCCGTTTTCTTTTTGCTTTCTTTTCCTTCTCGAGAGCTCGTCTCTCTCTCGTCTCGCCACAGTGACTCAAAGGCTGCATGTGCTCCTACACATATATATGTGTGTGTGTTGATGCAGCTTTCCTCTCATTTTTGCACCACACAAGCTGGCTCGATGTGTGTGTGTGTTCTCAACAAAACTTGCCGTTTTTTGCCAGCTCTGCAGTCTGACATAGGAGATTTTTCAGCCGTGAACGCTCTCTCTCCCTCAGTACTCAGCATTTTGGCATTTTCTCAATGCACTCTGTCATCTGTTGGCATGAAAAGGCTGCATATTATTTTTTGTGTGTGTATGTGTGTGTGTTTACATGTGTGTAAATTCACTCCATCCCTCTGTCTGTGTGCGGGGAGCCATGAAGGTGGTAAACAGCTAATTTTCAGTCTTAGAAACTACACTCAGCGGGTCTTTGATGTGGGCGTGTTCAGGCTGTTTTAGTGGCTCGTTGGGCGAGATCCTTCAAACGGACCCGAACGCAACGGCACCACTAAAGTTCTCCCTCGGGACTAATCACAATCCGTCGATTCTGTTCGACGCAAGTTCACTCTGTTACGTTACAAAACCTGCCGAAAGAAAACAAGAGCAAACACCCGAGTTTGACCCAAATAAAAAAAAAACGTGGTGAGAATGTGCTGTTTTCTGTTCTGACATGTTTGGCAAATACAACAAAGCAGGTGGCTGGCAGTGAAAATAAATGCAATATAAGCTTTTTTTTTTTTTTTGAGAGGCATTTCCACAAATTAAAGCCTGAGCGTTGTGAAGGAATGCAGATTTTTGTCGTTCTGTTTGAGTTTTTCTTGTTTTCTTTTGCCTTTGTAAGAAAAAAGATTACCTCTGTTCTTATTAATTCCTCCTCCGCCACACGTTTTTCATGCGACACATTGTGACACATCGTAGCAGGAAATGCACAGGTGTATTAATGATGAATGGATTCCTCTTTAGGGACACCCAGCTGTTGTTCATGCCGGCTCACGGCTGTTGTTTAGCCGTGCGCTGAGGGGAATTGAGCCGTTGGTAAAGTCAATAATACTCCCTGTGCTGATAATGCTGTGTGTCGTAAAAAGAAAAGTCTTTTTGTTCTTGGTGTCCTGTTTACTCCTGTGTTTTCTCTGCATGTTTGTTTAAAAGTATTCCTTAGATTTGCATGTTCTTTATTTTCTTTATGCTGTGTTTTTTTTGTATTTTTCTTAAATTTTGTTTAATTTTTGTGTGGCAGTTGTCACCTATTCATTTTGGCTCTTGTGCCTTCCCTGGTTTTCTTTGTTGCCATAGTTTTCATGTGTTTTATTAAATTTTAATCTTGTTTTTTGCTGCTGTTCCTTCTGAGCTTTTGCCTCACAAAGAAAAGGGAAATTACATATTCAAGACGCATGCACAGATTGTACAAGGAGGAGTTCCTGATAACACTGATGTGATTGGACGGAAGTTATTCAGTTTCAATAGAGTTGGAAAAACACAAAGTTATGCAATAAAAAATCTCATAAACCCATATTTTATTCACAATAGAGAACAATAAACATAATGTTGAAACAAAGAAATTGCATCATTTATTGCCATAGTTACTAATGCACCCCCATACCATCAGAGAGGCAGGCTTTTGAGCTGTATGCTTTTACCAGACCTGATTAACCCTCTACTCTTTAGTATGGACGATGTGGTTTTTCAGAAAAGTATTTTATATATATTTTTTGTTTCCTAAAAGACAGCAGCGTTTCTGGATTGTACTCATGCATGGCTTTTTTGCACGATGGAGCTTTAATAATCCTTTGCAGGTGGCACAACAAACTGTGTTTACAGACAATGATTAGTGGGAGTGTTGGAGTCCACGCAGTGACGTCTACAACAGAATCAGACCTGTTTTTGACACAGCGCCGCCTGAGGGCCTGAAGATCACGTTATCCAATATTGAATTCTCCAGATTCTTCATGTTTTTTATGATATGAACTGTAGATGATGTTAAAAATCTTCCCAATTCTGAAAAATTATCCACAATTTTGAGACTTGATTCATAGTTATCACGACTTCATGAAAGATTTTGAACGGTATTGTCAGTCTTGTGACCACTTTTTGAGGGATATTTAGTTTTTGTTTGTTGCAAGCTTTTAACTGAATCATTCAGGCATAAAAAAATCTCCAAACCTCGAGGGATGAAGCAGAGTTTGACTGACCAATAACAGTTAATTTGGCAAATAAACAGATTAAAATTGGATTTTACCAGCAGCTTTGTTACAAAAACACGTCTTGTTCCCATTTCCTGCAGATTTCTGATGAATAACAAAAATAAGAGTTTGACACATAATCAAACAGCTGTTGGCTGAAAACCGGACATACAGTAGGATGATGCAACTGTCAGTTAAAGAGCTTTAAAAGATGACAAAATATCCTGACTTCCTGAAAGCAGAATATAAAGAAGTGAGGGATGACTAAGGTTTTGCACACACAAAAAGAAGTGAAAAAAGGGTGATATTTGAGTGATCAAAGAAAGAGGGATGCAGACAAAGCAGGGAGAAGTGTGAGAACAAGTGAAACAGAGAGGAAGAAATAGAGAGGGGATATATTTAGAGGGAAAGAGGGAGAGAGTTTTAGCCTCCCAGCTAGAGGCATGACTCATCTTCTGCCAGCTGACACGAGGATGGATGGAGACGAGGAGGAGGGAGATGGACAGAGTCTGAGGAGGGAGGAGGAGAGGGGAGAGCAGGCGTGACCGAGTCAGGAGAGGGGAAAGAGAAGGGAGGACGGCTGGAAGGGACGAGCTGGAAAAGGGAGTGAAGACAAATGAAAACAGGAGGGGTTTCCACAGCTGTATGGGGAAAATAAAAAATAAAATAAAAAAACAAAAGAGGCAGATTTAAACCCCACGGCTTCTCTAAAGCTGCTTCAGTCCAACTGCGTGTCCCTCAGGGTGTGTGACAGAGACAAGACAAAATAAGCAGTAAATCTTCCCCCTGGCAGCTGCGTTTGGCAGGGTGTTGCTGCACGCGTCTTTATGATTAATAGATATGAACAGAAAAAGAGTGACAGGAAGAAAGAAGCAGATTGTAAATTAAATCGGTGGCTTCGAAATCTCAAAGGAGATAAATTTTACTTATTTTCTTAAAGAGTGTTTCTATAGAAATGAGAATAACTGCAGCTTCTCTGGTAAAGCTGAAGTTTGCACCTCTCTAGGTCGTTCCTTTAATGGACAATCAGTTTGACACTCATTTCCAGAATGAATGTTTTACGTCTCTGGCTCCAGCAGCTTCCAGAGAATGGGCTCAGCTGGTTCCTGCAGCTGGTTTCCCTGCAGGAGAGAGGGAGCTGGCTGCGTCTCGTCTTCATGACTGGCACTGGAGGCAGTAAAAGTGAGGCTGCTGTTAATCCAGAGAGGAGCCGCAGACTTTCTCAGGCGTTGCTCCCTGTTGCATGGCTATTGCTCATATCCTCCAGGGACGTGCTCCCTCCTCTTTCTGCTCCTCTGTATCCTTTACATGGACCCTCCCGCCCTCTCTCGTTTTTCTTTTTTTTTCCACTCCCACTTTCTTTTTATTTTTTATTTTATTTTACTTTGTCCAAGTTGTGCCTCTGTGCCCTCACCCCCACCCTGCCTTTTTTATTTATTTATTTATTTATTTATTTATTTATTTATTTATTTATTTATTTATTTCCTCTTTTTGGTTGCAGTGAGTCAGACGGTTGAACTGCTCCTCCTTGTGTCTGAACAGGAACATCACAAGTTCAACCATCAGTCTTGTTTTCAACGAACAAATGAAATGTATACAAATTGGATGCACATCTACAACTCATTAACTTTTCCTCTTCAATCATCTCTCAAAGAAAGATACAAAAATGGCTCCACTTCAGTCAGTTTTGCACATTTTCAGCTCAACTTTGGTGTGCTGAGCATTATCGTTAAAACATACACTGACTGAACGCTAATAGATTGTGATCAAACTTAAATTTCAAAATTTTAAAGAAGCTTTTATGGAATAACCACTAACATTGTGTATGGCTGCCACAGCTAATTCTCAAGACAACACAAAAGTTTCATACATGTTGAGCTAAAATTTGATGTGGTGGTAGATGAATTGTTTGAAATTTGCAATAAAATGGCTATAATATGAATTTCCGGTGTTTTCATGCTGAAATTTCATGCTAAACAAACTAAGGGTTTTATTTTACGGCCCGAAAATTCAAATCAGAGTCGTTAAAACATGATTTATATGAGGGAGTGCACAAATTATTTTTGCTTGCCTTCCATTGTAACAGGTACATGATTTGAGATTTCTTAGTTTTAGATGTCAACATTGACATAATTATAGTCTTTTTACTGTCATTTCTGATGATTATAATGCTGTGCAGCAGATGGCGCTGTGTGTCTGTGTTTCCCTTCAGATCTGAGTGATGATTGATACTCAGATAAGCTGTAAATAAACTGTTTATTCTTGTAATACATACAACCCTGTGATGTCTAAGTTTCTATTCTCCACAGGTTCAACATTTACAATGTGAAACTTCACTTTGGTCTTTGAGTTAAAGTTTTTAAATAAGCTTTAATAGTGTTTTACATGTAGACTTCCTTATATATATTTTAGTTCAGTTTCAGCAAGACAATGCTTGATAAAATATGCTGAAACCTCTCCTCCTATACTGACTGCAGTTGATTGTAAAAATAATTTTCTTTTAAACATTTGATATGTTTACTTTGAATAAAATGTGGTTTTATGAAAGGTGCATTTCATTTTTATTTAAAGGTTTATCTTTTGACCAAAATGTGTGGATTAAAGTAGTTAAACATTTTCATAGGTAGACTGAAAGCAAAAACAGTCCAAAGGAACTCATTACTTCTGGTGCTTTATGAACACTTCGATCAGCTTCTCTGGGTTTTAGGGGCCCCTGTGTTCCCGACTGTTGGATGTGGATGCAGTCTTTAGAGAGGCACTGAGTCAGATCAAAGAGGTTCACCGCCCACCGACCCCAGTGCAGTTTGTCTTATAGACCTGCTCATGAATTGAGGAGAGCTCACTTCAACACGCCTTTTCTTTCCCACCGGACCCTCAGGACTCCTGACCGTCTGCATGGGTATAACCGTGTGTGTGTGTGTGTGTGTGTGTGTGTCTCTCGCCCTTTTCTTTGCCCAATCCAAAGAGTGGAAGGATTAGACCATTTTTGAGGCGCTCACCTTTTATTCAAACAAATCATTCACCTCAGCAAATAAAAGGAATTTGACCTACGTGAACTTTTTTAAGGCTGAATGTGTTCAGAAAGTTCCACCCCATCACTGAATGGATGGATGGATGGTTTGATAGATGGACAGATAGATCGATCTTGAACCACAGGAATGATTTCTATTGAAACTTTCAGAAAGCATCTATAAATGATTGGTATCAAACTAATTAGAGATTAACACAAAAATGGTCAACAACCCAAACAATTTTGCAGATATTGAGCTGAATTTTGATGTGGTAGTAGCTAAGAGCCATCCCCAACACAATATCTTGACAGCTGGTGATATTAATCTTTGGAACAATAGCATTAAAGACTAATTAATGGATAAGTACATATTTAAGGCATTAGACGTGGTTTACTTTTGGTCTCTTTGAATATCCATTGCAGGTGCTTGCTTGGTTCACTGGTGTTGATTTGATCTGTTTGGGTGCAAAAAGGAAGGAGGAGGGGGAGGGGAGGGGGGGGGACGGGTCTGATCTGAAGCAGGAGTGTGAAGAAGAGGAGGAGTGTAAAGTTGAGACTGAATGGGAAAAGATAGCGATCGGAGTTTAGCTACAGGGGGACAGGAGGGGAAGAAGCGGCTCTGTTGCTTGATTAAAGACTTATTTATGAATTATTTTTAAACCCAAGTGGATTTTTTGGTCTTTGTTATTTAACTGCTTTTTTATTCTTCAAACCGGAGGAAAGTGGCTCTTTGCGTAAAATGCGCTCATCTGATCCATTTTACGCACGAGTTTTTTTGTGGAATTTATGCAAGCAAAGCGGACTTCTTCACCTTTACGCAACTTCTGACGGACACTGACAGCTGGGATTAACTTTCAATAAGAACTTTAAACTACAGAGAAAAAAGAGCGGAGTTTTGTTTTGTTAATCGCAATAAGAAATTTGGCGCACTTGAGCTGATTTGCGCGTCAGAAACCGCTCGGAGAGGCGCTGATTTCTGCTCATGTCTCAACCCAGGAGCGTGTCCCCCCGTGCTGGCTGTTTGGCGGTGACAGTCATGGACAACGGGCCTGTGCTCAGAAGACGGACCGGTGCTCTCCCACATGTGCTGCTGGCGGCCGTCTACCTGCTCTGCGGCTCCCAGCTTCTGGTGGTGGACGCAAACTCGTGGTGGTGAGTGTCAAATTTATCCCCGATCTTTGAAATATCACGCACGTTTGATGGTTTCCAAGAGATCAACGGAGGGAAATCTTTTTTATGCACATTTCCAACACTGTTTTTACCCCCTGTGATGATCAGAAGGTGAGTGTGCGTCATGCTGCTGTTACATCTGTGTGTATTTGGCGGGGGATGGATTTGCATCATGATGCTTCAGTTGTGTAGTGGGGCTGCGGTGTTGAATGGAACAAATGTGAAGATCTTGTCACAATATTTACTCTGGCTGAGCTCCAAATGGCACAGCATGGCGGGATGCTGCTGAGGCTTCAGGGGCCCCAAGTTATCCACACTTGTTCCTAAATTAAAACTAAAACTGTCATGTGTGGAGAAGAAATGTGGCGAATTGTGAAATCATGACGCAAAATCAGAATAGGATTATTATTCTAATGAGAATGCTTTATGCATGAATGTCTGTTAGCAAAATATCTCACGAAATACTGGAAGAATATTTAAGGAAATTGCAGAAAGTGGTCAATGGATAGACTTCTACTGTTCAAGATGGCTGCCACAGCGAACCACAATTCGGCCAGTTTTAGAGATTATGTTTGGTGTAAAGTTCTGACAGAGTAACTGAGTAACTTTTGAAGCTAACCTAATCCAAGATAACCCCAAAAACTAACTGTTCTTTAAAAAAAATTATATAGTTGGCTATATTTTATGTTTTACACACATAGTGCTAAGATTTGGTGTGGTGAGACCTAAATAATTCATCACAGACGCTCACAAAATCATTGCTTCAAACTGTAGTATGAACTGTTAGTTAACCCTGTTTGTGTTAGCAGAATAACCAATCCACTGGGCTGTTTTTAAAGCAACATTGAGGAAATAATCATTGGAACTATGTCTAATAGACGTTAGCCAGCACTAAACTCAGATAATGTGCTAACTACACAAAAACTGTCTATAATTCAGTCTTTTTTGCACATACTGTGCTAAACTTTGGTGTGATAGTAACCAAAAGTCATTCACAACATATGACTTCTCCTAAGGTGCATAAATTTATTTCAAAGGTTTGACCAAAGTCTGTTATAAGATGATCTAAAACTCTAAAGCGATATGCATTGTTTCAAGGAATGCCTTTAATTATGAAAGAAATTTGAGGGTGTTGGAAAAGAATCATAAAAAGCAGAGGTTTCTCCACAGGAGTCTATTTATCTGAGTTTTATTGGCCACTTGTCCCAATAAAACCTGGGTCTGAGCTTTGTCCTCCGCTGGGCTGACCTCATCGATCACAGACACCAGGTCTGGGCTCGGTTCATTGTCTCTAAGTGAGCATCAGCTCTTTTAGCGCTTTAAATCACATCTTAATGTGTCCTCTGTGTTCCAGGTCTTTGGGTCTGACCCCGATCCAGCGACCTGAAATGTACATTATAGGAGCTCAGCCTCTCTGCAGTCAGCTGTCTGGTCTTTCCCAGGTAAGGTTTGTTGTCAGGTGTTTGATCTGTTTCCTTCTCTGCTCTGCTCCTTCCGGCTGTTTGAACTGGTCAAACAAAGTGGGAATCTCCCCGCAGGGACCACCAACGCATTAAAACCATTAACCAGCTAATCTGCGCTAATCTTTCCTCCCCTCTGCTGCTGTGTGGCCTGCAGAGTCAGAGGAAGCTGTGCCAGCTGTACCAGGATCACATGACCTACATCGGAGATGGAGCCAAAACGGGCATCAAGGAGTGCCAGTACCAGTTCAGACAGAGGAGGTGGAACTGCAGCACGGTGGACAACACATCTGTGTTTGGACGGGTCATGCACATCGGTAAATAAATAATAAAAAAACATTTGTCAGAAAGTTTTGAGTTACAATCTTGTGTCAAAGCTTTAAAAAAAGCTGTCACTTTTTGGTTTATGAGTTTATTTTAAAATAAAATATGTCACCAAAAGACATACTTTTCATGGGTTTCTAATAAAGTCAAAATCTTTTCAAATGAAGCAATGTCTCATAGAATATTAGTGGCAAAGACTGTTTTGTATGATTACTTTGATCAGGTTTAAATAAATGCAGCATTCAGTATGTTTTTAATTGTTATTTTGTTTATCAGCACAAATAAGATCCTTGAAAAGTGCAGCTTTAATGAGGATGTTGCTGTTTATCAACATATTTAATGAAAACTGGATAGATTTTAATGAAAATCATAGAAAGTAATCTTTAGATATGCATCTACAATTGGTGAACTTTTTGAGCAAACCTTTTAAAAATTGTTGTAATTTGTAATTTATTAATTGTAATTTATTAATTGTAATTTAGTGAATTTAACAGATATTGTGGTAAATGTTAGTTTTATAATGACGGAAAGCCATTCACACAACTTACTCCAAGGTCTACTTGTTGAATGATATCTTTGCTCAAAACTTTAGTATTAACTGGTAGTCAACTATGTTTGTCTGTTAGCAAAATATCTCATGAACCACAGGATGGATCTTAATTAATCTAAATGTGCATCTACAATAGATTAACCTCTAATTTAAGATATCCACCAGAGGTAATCTAAATAACACAAAAAGGGCTATGACTCGAGTAATGTTTAGAGAGCTAATAGTTAAATATTTTCCCCATTTTTTTAAATTAACCCTTATAGTAATGATTTTAATTATACTTGATACTTGATAAGGCCTTTATTGTCATTGTACTGAGCACAATGAAATATATTTATAAATATATTTATATAAAAAGTAAATTGATGATATAAGGATTTATAATTATTATACTTGCAACCTTTTATCTATATTAGTTATTTTTTTCTTTTTGACTGACCAAAGAAATACAAAATTAGTTTCCCACTTTGCACATGCGCAGTAACTCTACAAATTAGCTTGTTAGCTAGCAAGATAGCATCCCGGACCGGATGTTGTTATGTGTAGCGATAGACGCACAGCGCGATAAGAACAAAACTATTTTACTTTAGTATTTGGATACATTTCTTCAAAAAGGTCCGATCAGGGCTCGGTTTTAGCGGGTCTAATTCCCAGCAGGTGACGGTGGGAAACGTCTCGTCATCACGTAGGTGTGAAATCCGCTTGTGGGGGCTGCGAGAGCCAGACGACATGTTTGTTGCCCCCCTCCTCCCTGTTGACAGTCGGGTCCTGAGGTGTTAGCGGGCCGCTCCATTGTCCCGCGGCCTTGCTTTTGAAATGCGCTGATGAGCTGACATGGAGCTGGCAGATCCGGACCTGCTATTTGAAGTCGAGCCTCCAAAGCCTCGTAAAGCTGACTGGTGGAACAGTTGGCAGGTTGAACCGCTCCCGCCCCGGGCCTGCTGGGGTTCAAGCCCACAAACCCGCTCGTCTGTCTGGTTGTTGTTGATTCAGTTCCTTGTAAACACTTGTTTTAAATTAATATGAAAAGAGCATGCTGAGGATTACAACAGGATTTATTACCCTATTGTTGAAATGCTAACAACAATAATAAACAAGAATGAAGCCAGCACGAATGAGTGCATATCGCCCGCAGACTTTAATATTTTCAGCTGTGTTTTAAATGACTACTACCACTAAAGTTTTGCCAAAATATGTGTAGCCTAAAATTAATTGACTTTGTCTTCAGGTATTTTGCTAACAGGCATTCACCTGTATTCAGCATGAGATAATAATTTAAATAAAAGTCTTATTATCTAAAACACATTCCAGTAATTTTTCTGTTTATTTCACTCTTTATCTTGCAAAATGATGGAAATCAGAGTTGAAACCAATCCTTGGAATTTATCCTTTTTTGGAGATGTTAGAAATTATCAAATTATCAAGGATTTGTTTACCTGTATTTGGAATACTTTAATCAACAAATCCCTGACAGTAATTCTCTCCAGATGCAGTCTCTGCAGAAAAAATTCTGATTTTCATTTTGATTGCAAAATATTTTGGATTTTCTTCACTTAAATTTTTTAAAAACTTATTGAAATGTGTTAATTGAAAAGTTACTTTTCAATTCAAGGAGCTGTAGTGATTAATATCCACTGCATTATTTTTCCTTTTTAATATGTTTAGTGCATTTATTCATCATTCTTATGCTCTTGTTTCACTTGGTACAAATTACATTTGTCAATGTGGTGTTAGTTCTTCACTAGTCTTTGCACAAGTTGAATTGTTTATGCTGATATTAAGCCCAGTCCTTTAATTGATGTGATCCTAAAGGGTCATTGCACCAAATTACACATGAATATTTTCTCTTTGTTTTGCTGACTCATCCATTCAAGTGTGAAAGTCTGCAGTAATATTAAATTTTAAACTCTTCATCAGGCTCTAGGGAAGCAGCATTCACCTACGCCATCAGCGCAGCCGGCGTGGTCAACGCCATCAGCCGGGCGTGCCGCGAAGGCGAGCTGTCCACCTGCGGCTGCAGCCGTGCCGTTCGGCCCCGCGAGCTGCCGCGCGATTGGCTGTGGGGCGGCTGCGGCGACAACGTCCACTACGGCTACAGGTTTGCCCGTGAGTTTGTTGACGCCAGGGAGAGGGAGAAGAATTACCCGCGAGGGTCGCAGGAGCATGCACGGACGCTGATGAACCTGCACAACAATGAAGCGGGGAGGCAGGTAAGATGAAACAAAATAATGTTTTTTTTTTTCCCTCTGTAGTGAAACTGGGAACAAAACTGAAGGAAATGCGTTTTTCCTCTTAAACGTGTACTATACCTGTGTGTCTGTCAGGAATGTGTGTGAAAGTTGAGGTGGCCTTCCTCAACAGTATTTCTGGTAGTGTGTGTGTGTGTAGGTTATTTATTGGGAGCCTACAAATGGTGCAACTGCTAACGCCCTTGGAGTTTAGGCTGGGTCGGCAGGTCAAGGCACATTCCAGTGCTGTAACACACAAACACATGCGTATAAACACATAAATCCACAGATACAGATGGACAGAAGTCCTGCAACACCGAAGACACAAACACAGCTAGAGAAATGCAGCTAAGACTAGCTGAACCACAGATGCAAGGAGAAAAATGTAGTTAAAGGCTTAAAGAAGCAAACACTAACTATAGGTAGAAAAAAGGAACCAAAGACATTGGCTTAAAGGGCAAGGGGGCAATTTATAGCTCAAAGTTGCTAAAACTAAAATAAATAAATAAAAAAAGCTAAAACTGGCCAAAAGTAATCAAAGAAGACAAAATAAAGCATAATTTTGTGGGTTTTAAACAAAACTCTTTTGCAGATCTAAAATATCTCAATGTATTTTTGTAAATAAAGTTAAATATTTTATCACTTTAATACCTTGAAGGTTTGAAGTTAAATGTTTGAAGTTGCACAAAATATGCAGAAGTGATTGGATGTCAAAAAAGAATAAAGAGAAACAGGATCACAATGATAAATAATGCTGACTCAGCATTCAACAAAAGATGACTTTGACATCATTCGTCTAACTCTCTTGATGTTTGTCAGAATTTACAACAGTTTGAAGTTGTGGGGTATTTAAAGGGGTACAGACCGGACCACGACTCTGGTTATCTTCAGATAGAGCTGCTTTGTTTAAGTTGTTTACAACACTGAGACGCTGTGTGTGTGTGTGTGTGTGTGTGTGTGTGTGTGTGTGTGCTTTGTTTGATTTGTGTGAGAGACAGTGAGCCCAGGTTTGTGTGTGTCAGAGGTCAAAGGTGAGGGTCTGGTTGAGGTTGTGTTTCTGCTGAGGGCCCCGTTGGGGCTGTAGGTGATTGTATGAGGGGAAAAAGATATACTGCTGCAGCTTTGTATACACACACACACACACACACACACACACACACACACACACACACACACACACACACACACACACACACA
>JAUBOC010000063.1:10192410-10214799 GCA_032275365.1 Anablepsoides cearensis
ACACACACACACACACACACACACACACACACACACACACACACACACACACACACACACACACACACTCACACTTTGGGAATGACTTTTCCTCCTGTCTCCTGTTTGATCCTTTGCTTTCATTGTCGTCTGTCCATTGAAACGGAAGAGAGGAGCAGAGGGAGATGAAAAGGTGGAGAGGAAGACTCTTTCTTTCCTCCTCCCCCCGTTTCTGTCCTCCTTCCGAGGACACGCTGGTTTGTTCTAAGTGGGATTTGTCTTGCTCGGCTGAACAAGGCAAACTGCGGGGCTTTCGCAGCAGCGTTGTGTGTGTGTGTGTGTGTGTGTGTGTGTGTGTGTGTAGGTGTGTGTGTGTAGGTGTGTGTGTGTGAGCGGCTTTATTTCACCCGTGTGAACCGTGTACAGTCGTCTGGAGGCAGAGACACAGGTTGAGGGCTGGACATCCTTCACACTCACCTGACTCTCAAAGATGCAGACAACTCTGTTAAATCAACCAACAAACACTTTGAACTAAACCTGCAGTTAAAATCTAGTTGAAATATCTTCCCTGCAGATCTCATGTTTATCTATACAAACCTGACACTGCATGTTTGGAACCAATGCAAAATATTAGATGGATTTTGATGTGATTTGTGTTTAAGTTTAATTGAGTGTGCTAAATGAAGCCTCAATTCTGTATTGCTACAAAACGTTATGCTATTTTCAAGGTTTGACCAAAACAGCTACGACTCCATCATTTCAATCAGGGACATGAGCTGAATTAAAAAACAAAGCCTTATTCTTTGATTTTTGCTCATTTTGTCACAAAAGGGAAGCTGTTCCTCGTTTCTCTGCTGCTTTGTTTTAAGCTGTCTCCCCTCACACAGCAACCCTCACAGCACCAGATCTGTAACTCAGTCTGAGTAAAATCCTATTGTGCCTGACACAGAGACTGTCAATCCACTACGGATGACTGACCTCGTGTGTGTGTGTTTGTGTGTGTGTGTTCATAAGCTCCAGTGTCATTGTGCCCAGTAGGCATGTCGGAACCAAACATGCAGAGTTAGAATTTGACAGTAATGTGTTTTTTTGAAAAGCGTAGCATTTCTTACACTGTTGAATATGGCCTTTCACCTTTTAATCAGTGTGTGTGTGTATGAGGTATTTGTTAGTAATAAATGTGTTTAAGCACTAACTATCAATTAGTTGTTTTTTTTACTTTTCCACAAAATGTCATTGTCCCCTGTTCCTTGTTTCAGTCTGAAGGGGTCAGCGGGGTCGGCTCACAGGATTGGAGGGTGCTGACTGCTATGCCTGCTGGGTAGTAAAGTAGAGGACGGGCAGCAGAGGGTGGGAGCCGGGGGTCAGGGGGGTGTGCTGCGAAGGTTAGCAGAGGTGAGAAGGTAATTGTGATCAGGCAGTGTGAGCAGACAGAGGATGGACTTCATTAGAGCCAAGGTGGGGATTAGGAATCAAAGCTAATTGATTCACCAAGAAGTGAAGATGTTAAAAGGAAATGAAACAACAACGCTCGATTAGTGATTTATGTGCATTTTTTATGAGTCTTGTTTATTAAATGTTGTTTAAGTGACCTGGTAAAGCTGCAGGGTTTAGTGCTGCAGAGATCATAAATTGCCTACTTCCTGTTCTGTTTTTCTTTTTTTTTTTAAACAAAACCATATGTTCCCAAAAACTTTATAACCTTCTGAGTTTTTGAAAGATAATTTTGCAAATTAACTCCAAAAGAACACCAAGTGGTGGTTTTAAATTAATGCAAAAATTTTTTTAGCTGAAATACTTAAAAATACTTTATTTTGTTTTAGTAAATTACTATAAAACATGGTTATATCTTTTATTATTATTCCTTAGTCGTGTGTGTTTGTTGGCATAATATCTTATGAAACTGTGGATAAATATTTATGAAACTCCCAAAAAGTAATCAACTTATTAACTTTTGGATTCAGTCCAATTCAAGATGGCCACCACAGCTAATCAACACTTGCCTTATTTTATATAACTGAGTCAGTTTGTCAAATGTTTTTGTGTTTGTTTGGCTTCTCTCATCTGCAGCCATGAAAGATTAGCAAAATGTAATTTTGTAATATCTGATATACTAGATGTGTCTTTAAGGTGTAATTACAGGTGTTTACCACTAGAGGGTAGCATCAGTGCAGCAAATGTTTCCACAAACCTTTGATTCAAACTGTCATCTCTCCTTTATATTATGAGTTTTTCAAATTATTTCATTCCTAAGAGATAATTCTAACACAAAGTTTTCAGTTTATAACCTTGCATGTCTCTGCCTCTCTTTCAGGCGGTCTACAAACTTGCTGATGTGTCCTGTAAGTGTCATGGAGTCTCTGGCTCCTGCAGCCTGAAAACCTGTTGGCTCCAGCTGGCTGACTTCAGGCGGGTCGGCGAGTTCCTCAAAGAGAAGTACGACAGCGCTGCAGCCATGAGGATCGGACGCAAGGTACGCGCCGCTGATCTTTAAAAAAATAAATGCATTTGAAATGTTGCTGAGTCGTCTCTCCTTGTGCCGCTGAAGGGGAAGCTGGAGCTCATAGACAAGCGCTTCAACAACCCGACGCCCGAGGATGTGGTCTACATCGACCCGAGCCCGGACTACTGCCTCCGGAACGAGACCACGGGCTCGCTGGGCACGCACGGGCGGCTCTGCAACAAAACGTCGGAGGGCATGGACGGCTGCGAGCTGATGTGCTGCGGCCGGGGCTACGACCAGTTCAAGACCTACAAGCACGAGCGCTGCCACTGCAAGTTCCACTGGTGCTGCTACGTCAAGTGCAAGCGCTGCACGTCGCTCGTCGACCAGTTCGTGTGCAAATAGCACGCTGCGCGCCTCGGGAACACGGGAGAAGAGGGCGACGACGGAGGGTGATTATTCTGGGTTTGGCTCAGGAGGCGACAAGCTGGATGTTCTTATCAATCAACTGTTTCATGATAAGACGTCCAAAAAGCACAAGCAGTGAGACGAGAAGGAAAAAAATGGACCAACCGGATCAGACGGATTCTTTTAAAGGGGACACTTTGTCAAGTGTGAGATAAATAAATATATAATAAAATAATAAACATACAACTTATAAATTTTTATTTTAGGAGATTTTAAATCTTTGAGGTTATATGAAGTCCTCTTTTGTGTGCCTGCTGTTTTTATTAAAATATCTTCCATCAGCGTGATGTGACAGGAAGTCCAAACTGTTACGGTTAGAGAAAAGAGAGACAGAATTATTGTTCTGGGTGTGTGAATTTCAAAAATGATGTGCTACAGTAAATACAAGGAACTGAAAAGTAAAAACGGGAGGACTCTGAATAAAAAAACTCTCAACATCCTTTCCAACTTTGAAAACTTCCACACAGGAACAGCAGCAAACACAAAAACCAAATCAAGCCCAGGAAAAAAAAAGACACAACTCACTCCTGTTTCTGCCACCTGACAGATGGATCTGTTTGCGGCTTAATGAGGCCTGCTGCTCGCAGCCGTCTTGACGTTTTTGCGGCCGTTTAAACAAGCAGCTCCGTAACCTTCAGCTGACAGAGAGGCGAGCGAACCCTCCATTAGTGAGATTAATGCGCCGAGTCGTCCTTAATGAAGACATGTTGGGCGTGAGCGCACGTCTTCATCTGGTGTTCCTGCACAGGTGTTAAAGCGAGGAGCGGAGCCCCGTTGTGCCCACTTGGCTTTAATGTTTTGCACGGACGCTGGGATTGATTTGTTCAGGCGTTGATGTAAATCACAGATACGACAAACACGACGAGGATCAGACGAAGAAGAATAAATGTGCCGCGAGAAAACCCCTGGAAACACGACTGGACTTTGAAGAAATAGTAGATTTAAAATAAACAAAGTATATTTTTATTACTGTTTATAATTTCTTCATGTTTTATACATTTTATTGTTTATTCCTTTGATAAAGTAGTCTTTGAAGAGTTTGTCTGCTGCAGTTCTTTTGGGGGACAGTGGAGTCTCTGTCCGTCCGGTGGCTGTTTGGGAAAAATAATGCTGTGATTGTGACAGGAAGTGTTGCAATGTTAACAACAAAAACATCAACTGAGGCAGGGTTTTATAACTGAGAAATACTAAAACTTTGTAAAAAAAATTGTTTTTCCAAATTTAGCTCATCAAAGAATGCAAACTAAATCTGAAATTAAATTCTAATATTTGTTTGAATTCATAGGGTTCTATTTTTAGTATTTATAAGAAAAGCAGGCTGAATATTTAGAGTTCCACTGTGTTCATGTGGAATCTGCAGCATCCTGTTCGTCTTTGTTTGCTATATTTAGCTTTTAGCGAAGCCTTTTGCTGCTTTAACCATCAGTTTGCCTCTTTTCACTTTAGTGTTCTGCCTTATTTATCTTTAACCTCTCAGTTTCAGCTTCTTTAAATGTCCCTAAAGCCAGCCGGCACTCAGCATCTGCACTAATATTACAGTAAATATCATTTTTCCTGTTGCATTTGATTTGTTTTTTTAAGACACTCTCTCTGTGTCCCAAAAATCTGTTTAAAATCATAAAGGCTGGATTTTCTTGTGCCTTCCTTCTTGTAAAATGTCCTAATCTGTTTGTTGAAGGAGCTCTTTAAAGCTGAACGTTAAGCACACGGTCAGGGCTAATCAGCCGCCCGGCCTGCTAACCAGCCTGTTCCTCAGCTCTGCACAGGTGAAGGGATTAGACCTGCAGCTCTGTCTCACTGTGTTTCTGTTTATTTTTTTAATGCAGTTGATTATTAGAGCTGGGGAAAAAAAGCAGTGTTTTGGTAAGTGTTAACTTGCAGGTGTGTTTATATATCTTGCTGTGATACGTGGGACCTAATGAGGATTAGACGAGTGAAAGTTTAATCTCAGGGTTCGTGTAATCCTCACCTGACCGCCATCTGTCGCTGTGATGATGCCAGTTTAAAGTCCCTCAGATAAACAAAGGTTTCCTAATATTTCACTGATTTATTTTCTTTACAAAGTTGATTTTAATGGATTTTCACTTCCTCAATTCCAGATCTCTCCGAGGACATCCAAATCTCCTCGTTTTAACAGTTTATCTTTCACGTTCTGCTCCTTTTACTTGATGCTGACATTGAGAAATGAGACAATTTTCTCTACAACCTGTTCTGTTTCTGTGTAGCAGGAGAGGATTCCTGCTTCTCCACGCCTCACAATGGATCATTTATCATGTAAAACTGTACATAAAGCCATCAGCAAACTACAGCAGCATCATAGATGTGGTGTTTGTAGATAAGCAAGTTTCTTTTTTTTTTTTTTCACACCCAAGCAACACACTTTCAGAGCTTGTTTTGAGTCAGCTGCTCCGTGTTTTCAGCTCAGAGCTCAAGTCAAACACAAACGCTCAGCCACTTATCCGTAAGCTCAGTCATCCGAGGGCTTTCTGCGTGCAGAATGGATCGCTGAGTATCTTCCTGCAGATGTGGTTAAATGCAGCGAGAGATGGAAGGTCAGCTCCTGTGTCAGGGCTGCCTTTTTTTTCAGCTTCATCGATGTCTTCTAAGCCTCTTCTGCTTATTGAACCTCTCCTCCTTGGATTCAACAAGCTAAAAATGGTTCTTTTTTTTTTCTTTTAAATTTTTTACAAGTTGCAGCTGAATAAATGTCAGATAAATGTATTCAAATTGCACACTCAGAGATAATTATGTTACATTCTGTTCTCCTGATGCAGGAAGTTAATTTCTCTTTTAGAGCGACACCTTTTGTTTCCAGAAGGGCTATAAAATAAGGTGTGGTGTCATCCAGATGCTTGCAGGTGAGCGTTTGTAATGTTAGAATAAATATGAGCTTTTGTGTGAGGCTGGTTTTACCCTGGAATTTACACTTAAATTAAGCTTAAAATCTGAAAAATCTGAGCCACTTCTTCAGATTTAACTTTCATTAGATAAAGGAATGAGAGGAAGCTTTGGTGACTGAGTTCAAAAGCACAAATTCTAGTCATGAATGTCATTTCAGGTGTGGCCTGCCTGTCCTGACCTGCTGATGCTGCATGAATATTATGATAATGGCAGCACAGTTTCTGTTACACCCCATGGACAGAACAGAGGATGGAAATTTCCTCGTGCATCTCTATTTTCAACCCAGGTTATGTACAAACTGTGGTAAGAACACAGCTCAGTCATTTGGGTATTTACAGACAATTTAAGTTGGGAGAAAACAACAAACTTGAATTTTTCCAGGATTTTAGACCAGTTTATTGTCAAAATCTTTATTTAAAAAAAGTAAAGGGACAGAAAAGTTTTACTTTTCCCTAAACAATTGATAAAAAAAATACATTTAGCTAGAAAGACCCAACGGCTGTACACTGAATTGTTGAAATGGAAAGTTTTTAAAGTTAGTTCATATTTTAGCAAAATAAAATTGTCTCAACTAAAAGAAAAAAGTTTTAAAAGCTAAAACTTAAAATGTAACTTAAAAGTAAAATTAGTCTTAGCAGCTGAAAGCTAAAATGATCAGAAAAGCTAAGTAGCTAAAACCTAAACCTGGTAAAATGAGCTAAAACCAGAATAGTAGCTAAAAGCTAAAATAATGAAACATTAAATAGAAACAACATTTAGCAAAACAGTAATAGCTTTTAAATTAAGCTACAATATTTTTTTTTCACTAAATACGTTTATTTAAAAAATGTGAAGAAAATGTTACAAATGATCAGATTCATCTTAACGTCTTGAATGATTTAAACAGCTGAAATAGTGAGATTTAAAAGATGCAGAGAAGAAACTATAAAACCATTTCAACGTTGAGCCAATTATCAAACTTTTATCAGCAGCTGGAAAACAACAGCTGGGGAATAAAAAGAAAACTTATCAGGAAAGAAGAGCCCTTCAGATACAAAAACTGGATATTTCCACAGACGGACAGGTCAACAGTTCATATATATTGAACAAAACTTCCTGAAAGGCTGCACTTTGTCCTAACGGCGTGTTTAAATATTGCATCTTCATCCATTTTTATCAAAAAATTGCAATTTGGATTGATTTTACTACAAACTGAAAGGGACAAAATTTCAATGCATTAGCTGAGAATATGGTGTAAAATTAAATGAAGGTTATATCAACAGTTTTCACCACAGCAAGTTCACAGAAGGTCTGTGGAGCTAAAGGTCTCTCTTCCACAAGCAGCTGCTTTTTTTTTTTTAGAAGAAAAACTAAAAATGAACTTTTAGATAAAAAAAAACACTTGTGCAAGTTTTAGTAAAAAAAAATATTTGCAGCATTTTTAAATGGATGATTCTATTTTATGATGATGACATAAAACATTATATATAAGTGAGGATTTGAAATATTTCCTAATCAGTTCAAATGTTTTTTTTTTTTTTTTTTAATAATTATCAGGAAGAGGGAGGTCAGTCTGTAAAATAAGCAAAACAAGACATGTTTTTGTGTGACCGAAGCCTTGATGAACTGTAACGTTGATAAAAAATCTAAGTTTCAGTCAGGTTTAGTGGTTACAGGGCCTAGGCTCGAACCTCAAGACTCTTATCAGTTGTAGACAGAGCCATGAGTGTGGACTTTGTCAAAAAGAAGAGACGGATGAGTTCCACGTCGACCAATAAGCAAACACTAAACCTGTTCTACTTTGGTAAAAAAAAAACAGTAAGTCATGAAGTGTTGCAGGTTTATTTGTTTCCTATTCAGTTTACATAATGAATCAGATTATGAAAATATGTTAATAATAATTATTGTTTAACTCTCAGCTACTACACCAAATTCTAGCTCAGTATCTTTAAATTGACTGAATTATGGTTGTTTTTGTGCTTTGTAGTTTACTATAATCATTTTAGTTTTACAGATGACAGCATAGTGTAAAAACAGCAAAGGTCAAAGTTTTCTGGTGATGTCACCACCTGTCAGCAAAATGACAACTGATACCATCAGTGCACAGTTTGTTGGCAAAGATAACATGTTTTAAAATCAAATATACCTCTATCAGATGGGTCTTTTCTGGAAAACAAGGATTCGCTTGTTGAAAAAGTTGTTGAACCTGTTTAATGGCGAGACCGAGGACCTGATCAACCAGATCAATGAAACTCTGCTGAGCTAAGCAGAATTTAGCAACACACCCAGCTGCACTGCAAGTCAGTTACATTTGCACAATCAGCCAGTCGGAGCCAAATGTAATCACAGCGCGTTTGGGCATGGGTTCATGTCTGTTCTGGCATGAAAACATGTATGAGTGCACATCATGAACCTGTAGAGCAGAGAGGCAGATAGCTGAGGGTTAGATTTGTTACCACATAACACACAAACACAGATGTGTTTCCTTCGTATTAATGAATGCATTATCCATCTTGATCTTGAAATATATATATTTTTTATATAGATTAACATTAAATGAACCCTGAGCTCAACTGTTTAGGGCTTATACCTTGTAAAAACAACCATTTTGCTGTTTTTAAATATGTAATGTTTGATAAAATTGCATTTATTTTGTAACTGTAGCAAAAGGTTAGGTAAAAACTCAACATTTCAGGTGATAGATAATAGCTAAAAGCAGCTAAAACTGGTAAAAAGCTAGGTAAAAGCTAAAATTAGTAGAATGTAAGCTAAAAGTAGCAAAAGACTGTATAAAATTGTCACAAATCAGCTGCAAACATAAAGTAATAAATTGACGGGTAAAAGTGTCAAAAAGCTAGCCAGAAGAAACTAGTTGTAAAAGGATGGCAAAAAAAGAGCCAAAAACAGTATATTTTAAGTTAAAAGTAACTAAAAGCTTAAATTATCACTATAAATGTAGCTAAAAGGAGAGAAAAGGAGAAAAAAAATTGTCAGATATACTACTACCTTATTTATAAAGCACTTTAAAACAACCACAGCTGCAACAAAGTCCTGTACATATAAAAATCAAAAGATGAAAAACACAAAACAAAGATTAAAAACAATAAAAACAGTAAAAATAGGAATAAATAAATAAATTTAGAAAAAAAGTATAAATGTTACAAAAACCAAAAGACCCATCTGAATGTTGATATAACTTATGACATATTCAAACAAAATAAATTTTAATCATACTAAACTCAACTTGGCAGATTTCAACGTCCCTGACTGGCAATATTTTTTATTTTACTGAAGGCTTGCCTTACAACAAAATTGATATGTTTTCCATTCGAGCTGTTGCACAATAATTTAGGATTATTACAATGATAAACTTTACTTTTGATTAAAAACTACAAAAACATTACTCAGTTTGTTCCTGGTAGTCAGTGATTGGTCGTTTTTCTTCCCTTCCTCTGATCTGATTGGATGCTTTGCTCTCATGCGAGCGACGTCACAAACAGGCTCCTCCTCCACGTTGCCGAGTCTAGTCTGGAACAGAAGAGGAGACTTCAGTGACCGCTCGGACTGGCGAGGAGCTGGGTTGAAACTACAACTCTCTGTCAACTGTTTTACATCACCCAGAGCGCTGTTTTCTCCTCAGACACCCAGAACAGGTGAAAAACACCACTCGTATTTTTCGTCGCTAATTGTTATTATCGCTTTTACGTCGTATTTTAGCCTGTTAATTCTCACTCAGTACTTTCTCAGCGTTAGCGCCTCCCTGAACGCAACCTGCCCGTTAGCAGCTAATTCTAGCTGTCAAAACAACACAGGAGTTAAATTTGCACCGCTTAGTTCTTTCTCGACGACACACTGGCACACGAGTCGAGACATTTTTTGTCACGTTTAAAGTCAGACGGCTCAACTGGGACAGCTGTCAAAACGAAAATAAGCTGTCCGGAAAGAGTTTAGTCGCTTCTATCGGACGTGGCAGCTCCTGTTAGCGAACTAGCCTCCGTGCTAGCTCGGTGTAAACAAATCATCTTCGTTATCTTGAACGTGAGCTGCAGACTGTTTTCTCGGCTCATATCACCGCTTGTGTCAAAAACAGAGCGAGTTATATTCATGACGAATAATTGTACTCAGTGTAAATCCGATTGTATTGATGTTTTGTGTTGGAAGTGAACGAGTTGTCTCAGTCAGGTAGTCAGGCTGGAGTTTTGGGGTTTTCTTTGTCTTCTTACTCGGCAGTGTTGAGTTGAAGTCTCCGGACTCTTGTCTGTTTTTCTCAGCTTTTTGTTGTTAGTTTTAGTTTTAATTATGACATTTATACCACTCTTAACAGTTATTACTATATTTTATTTAAAGATAAACTTTTAGGTGAATGACATATCAGATTGGACCAAGTTCCTGTTAAGTCTTATTGGTTTACTTATTAGATTGTTTGGATTATAATATTTAATTTTAAAATAATGTTTACTTTTTGCCACTGATTTTCTATTTATATTGTGTTTTAGTGACTTGTGACACCAGAAAACACAGCAGCACATGCCAAGAACATGAAGTACCTTTTTGTAATATAACATTTGACGCACTAACTTTATGGTTTAAGGTGATTGTATGTTTAACTTGAGGCGTATAAGAATATATTGATTAATAAAATATTTTTATTCTATATGCAAGTCAGTAAGAAAACCTTAATTTGTTCATTTTTGTGTTGAGCTGGTGTTTTAATGCTTTACTCAACACTCAATATTTTGCCAAGTAATGATGACACATTGAGTGATTAGCCAAAAGTTGTTTACTTGTCATCAGCAGCACAGACCAACATGACTGCCACAGTTATTCTTTTATGACCATTTATTCCTAACATAGTAGTCATTTTTTTGCTTTTATTTTGATTTATAATGGCTAATTTCTTGTTTTGTTTTAACCTAATGTTTTCCGCTGTATGTGACCACCCTGTTCTTATGGTTGTTCAGTTTGCCACAAAGCATGAAGTCATCATATCAATATTTAATGGGCCGTGCAGCTGACAGTCAATTTGTCTTGAGCTTAAACTTTTCACAGACTTCCTCTTTCTTATAGAACGCAATTAAATAATTAACAATCACAGCCGCCGCTTGAGTCGATGTGTGTGGCAACTCTCACCCTGCAAAACATTGTTACTGAGAAATCTGCCATGTTTTTTTTTTTTTTTTTTTTTACTGGAAGTTCAGCTCTACAGAGAATTTGAAGTATAATGAAGTCAGTCTTTGACAGTGTGCCAGACAGGAGAGCAGCTAAACTTAGCTCCTAAGAATAGTAGATCTGTCTCTGTCAAGTCGATTGATCATAAGAGAAAATAGCTGCGCTTCATTTCTAATATATTCTCCAGCTGTTATCTGCTTTTGTTTCACTTCACAAGTGTCAAAATGAGTGTTTGGCGACACATTTTTTGTTTAAGATGGTTTAGCTAAAACATAATGTTGCTCAAGGAAGTTTGCACATTTTACACTTTTTGTATGCTCAGACTAAAAAAATAATTGGCACAATAATCAGCTTCAAACACTTAAAGCTAAAACTTGTGTTTTTAATGTCTCAGACACTTTGGGTGAATATTTGTAAGCTACAACACATACAGTGATGTTTTGAAATTAAATACTTTTACGAAAATATGTCAAACGATCATAGTGCAACGTGTTCAGTTATTGATTTTATGTATTTGTAAATTCTGTGTCTTATCATTGAACAAACCCGAAATAATAGTTTTATTAATTTAAAGCATTTAGTGTTGAGCTCTTTATGTTTTATAAAGATGAGCTGCTTCATGTTGCAGCATGTGACAATGACTCCGACAACACCAAGATGTAACTTGAGCTAATCCATTAATGAGGGCAACAAACTCAATTGTCTCCCCAGTTGGCAGCTGTTAGGGAAACCCTCAGTTCAGTTATATATATATATATTTCTGTATTTTAAAAAATAATGACTTTATTCAGCCAGTTTCAAAGTCCACACACAAAGGAAAATACATTTTTAATAGCTTTTTTTTCCTTTCCAGCATCAGACACCACTTATTTTCATTTGACCCACTTTTGGAATACCACTATTTGCTGGTTAAAGCCACTTCATTTGGTTTTCACCAGCGTTCACCAGCATTACAACAACCTTGTTGCAGTTGTTGATGGTTTAATGCAGATATTTTTCTTTTCTCTTTCTTGTAATCTGAACTTTGCATGTCCTCAGTGTAGTCTGTTTTAAGCTCTACAGACAAAAAAGTCTAATCTAAAGCAATTTGTACCCAGAATTATTCTGTAATTTATTATTTAAGTAACTTTAAACTGTGATGCCAACTAAAATTTTATATAGTCTTGTTCAAATTAGCTTGTTTTGTTTGTTGGTGTCTTTATTTTTTTCCAGAAATCTCCTGTTTTGTTTGAGTCACATACAGCTTGGTAGGAGTCAATAATAGTTATGTTGTGTCACTAAGAAAGTATTACAAAAAGTAAAAAAAAAAAGTTTTTACTTTAAGCCTCAGGCCTAACAAAGTCAATTAAAACAACCATATCTAGATGACATTTACAAAAAGACTGACTGCTAAAATCTGCTAAAGATAAAATGATCCGAACAATAGCTAAAGGTTAGCCAAAAGTAGCTAAAAGTTACAGGTGTTAAATATGCTAAACAGTGTCTTTGAAAATATTGGGGAGGTTTAATCTGTTTCTAAGGGGAAATTATTTGTAAATAGTTTTAAAGTATTATATGAATTAAATCTAAAGCGTTCATCACAATCTCCAACATAGTGACTTACATTTAAATTTGTTGCATTCAGTGTCTCTCCAGTGTGTATTATTGGTAGCCACTGTGCCGAGCCGTGTGTGTGTTAGTGAGTTTTGGTCACACTGTCTCTCTTTTGTTTAGCTCTCAGTCATGACTCCTGGCAGCTGGATGAGAATGCCACCGTCCTATCAGGACTCAGTGAGCTCACGCACTTGGCTCATAGTTTTATGGTACCGCGTGCTGTTAAACGTTGATAAAAAAGTGCCAAACTAGCTGCTCGTTTCTCTGGGAAGTCCACCATAAATGTTTCTTAGAAGCTAGCCCCGCCCGAGGGAAACTTGAAGACGGGTAAAGCTAAAACTAATATTTGCATTAGCCGCCTTTTTAAACCATGACTGCTGTGACTGAAAGAGTTGTTTTTAGTGATAACACCTTGGTTTGAGTTATTTTATCTATCATAGTTATTTTGAGTGTTTGCTTGGCTGACCTAACCTTTCAAGGCATAGATTATTTTTTATTTTTTGGTAAAAACATGACATCAGGTCAGGGTCCACATTCGCTGTGTTGTTCAAAGGGCAATGTCCAAAAAGTGTTTTTTTTATCTGTTTGAATATATAGTTTTGGAATGATGTAATTGGAAAGAAGCTCCATGTCATTGTCAAAGGTCAAAGTGTCGGTTCTGTTCATATGAGTTGGACAATTAAATCAATTTCTACATCTGCAGTAAATTAAAGCTGAAAGGAATTCCAGAAAACATGTTAAAGGTTATTAAAAGATTCAAGTTTTTAACCACATTTAATAACCTCATTTAGTCTGTTTTTAAATGACTTTCACGTCAGGGTGTGATAAGTTTGCTTGCACAACATTTTTTTTTTGAGCCAACACATAATAGAGATGAGAGTAAACATGTCTAGTTGAAATTGAAATGGTTAGGCTTGTGCAGCCTGTTCTACCTGCTGTTACTGCTGACCGTTTCAGGCATCTGTTGGACTTGAGAAACTCGTGTTTCAGGTCAGGAAGCAGCTTAGCATCATGCTGATGTAAGATGTGAAGCAAAGCTCAGTTAAATGTTTTAATAAACCAGGAATTGCAATAAAAATACTTTATTTTTATTCCACCTCATTTGTTTCTGTTAAGAAATACAAACTGGTTTGAGGTCTTTGTGGAGTTTGGTGAAAACTATGCGTTGCAGCTGGTGTAACAGTTTGTGTTGTGACTCTGTGTGTGAGGGAGAGTAATGACGTAGCAGGTGACAGGCTTTAGGCCATTTCAGAGGCAGTGACTCACACAGCAAACACACACTAATAAGGAAAAGTCGGTCTGTTTGACACATAATAACCAGTCATTTTAGAATTAAGTAAAAATGCTAAAGCATGAGCTATCAGTAGCAGACTACGCATTCTGTCGGCATAAATAAAAAGTAAATTTTCTGGGGTTTTTTGCCGCGGAGTACCGGCTGCTGTTCGCTGTGAACTTTGGTCAACATTTTCTTCTTTCTGAACGAGAAAAAAAACGTGTTTACCTTTGAATTGTCTGTGACCTACATGTCTCTATGTGGTTACACAACGCCCTCACATTCCTCAAGGATACTTTGAGATCTGACAACCAGCACGAGGCTGAAATCCTTTATTGACTCATATTTTCTGCCCTTTTTCATCCAAAACTTCTTTTTTCTCTTTTATTTTACAGAAGTAGTGCTTTCACCTACTGACCGCTGAACTTCTATTGCACATTTAATTAGTTTACCCAAAGCAAATTGATATGTTTTTCACATTTTTCTTTTAAGTTTTTGTCTAAAACACAAACGACCAGATTTGTCACAGGTTCTGCCTCAGCATTTTTATCTAAAATGGGTTCTCCGTACTCGTTCTTTCACTTCCTTGTTTTTTTTTTTAAGCTTTCACCTCTATGCCACTTTTTGTTTTCAGTTTTTTTTTCTTATTTTTCAGTACTTACTGACAAGTCTGTAGTGTTCAGGGGTTTGTTTCACCAAATAATAAAAACAAAACTCTGGATAGCAGCACCTGCAAGTAAAGCTTTGAAATCATCAGACCCAATATGAGCAGTGACTTGAAATGCAGATGGTGACGATACACTAAAAATAGACACCGTTAGAACCAAGACCAAACTGGAGATTTATTTATGTATTTTTTTGTAGCGTTGCTTGACACAAACACAGAAACACCCGATAAATGAACCCGTGTTCATTCTTTTAATCTGAACGTCAATTTTCTGTGGAATTCGCTGGTTTTCAGACTTCATTGCCAACGCTGTGCAGTAGAAAATGATAGCTTGGTTTTATCTATGTAGGGGAAGGTTTAAAGGCTGGAAACTGAAGATATAGTAAGTAAAAAAAAAAAAACACGAAGCTCAAGGGTACGCATCCGGAGATTAATCAAGAACAAGTTCAGGCAGCAGGTCATCTGCCTGCTTTATGTCGTCAACATCTGTTTTTGTCTTTGTTCACTGCTCTGTCTGTCACAGACTCTCATATTCATTGTCTGATATTTAACTCACATGAAACCATGATGAGAACTCACTGGTTAGTTTAGTCGTTTGGGGAAAATGAGGATCTTTGTGATTCCTGCAGGACTTCTCATGAAGTGAGTCATTCTGCATCCTGTTGTGGACAGATCTGTCAGCTGCTTTCAGAAACGAAACTTAGAAGAAGTCGACTCAGAAACAGGAAAATCCCCACTTGGTTTTTTAATTTGGGTTGAGAGATTTTTTTTGTACCATATCTAGTCTCCATCAACAAGCCCCATTTTTTTAAATCTTAGTTTAAATCAGTGCAGGCTGATCTGTTCAGTTTGTTTTGCTACTGTTTGTGCAGGTATTCTTTTTACAAGTAGAGCTGGTAACTCTGTTTCTCCTGGATAATTGAACTTCTCACTCTGTCTTTAAGGACAGAGCAGTCCACCTTTTTCACACTGAGAACCACAGCCTTTTGGTTTTAGGTGCCGATCCTCATTTCAGCTGTGAACATAGTGTGAGCTGGTGAATATGGTCCGATGAAACATCATCTACAAAAAGCAGACGTAATCCTGAGGCCACTAATCTCGACCCCTTCTACCTCCTGGCCCCCTGACCACGTTCATTGTTTTTTTTTTTTTTTTGCAAAAGCAGACTGTCCCACCTTTTCAGATTGTCAGAAAGCTTTTTTTTTTTTTTTTTTTGTTCTTGTGTGACGGTGAGGCCACCAGAGCCTTTTTCTCTGCAAACTCACTACAGCTGCAGAAATGCTCATCAGATGTTTCTTAATGCTGGTGGAAAGAAGTGTTTGTGAAATGTAACCTTTTTATGACGCAAAATGAAGCTGCAGTTTCCCAAGAAAAGTGTGAGCAAAGATTGATTAGACATACTCTTTTAGAAGGGCTTATTTTTACTCATAGCCTGACTTTTTTGCTTTTTAATATTCGTCATTACAACCTTTTCATATAATACTGTCTGTTATGAAGCTCATTTTATAACTCTCTTACTTTTTTAGTTATAGATGATGCCTTCAGTTATGATTAGATTAAACTTTATTGTCACCGAGGGGCTTTGCAGACAGCAAAAGCAGATGGGAGGAAAAAAAAACTAAACTACACATCCTTATATTGCTGTTTAGTTTGTGCTTATTTAGAGACTCAAACCAGCAAATGAAAGAAAATGTTAAAACTGACTCATAAAAACAGTGTCGACATTAAAACTTCTTAATTTCTGATAAAAATAAAAGTTCGGGTGTGAGTATCTATGAGTGAACATGACTTAACGCCTTGTATATCTTTGTTTTTGTGTCTATAAGCCCTCAGTGGCACTGGTTGAGTGTTAAATGAAGCAGTCTGGTGCTCGCCTTGGGAATGTGTTTACATTGCCTTGGCCCCTCTGGAGCACAGAGTACAGTATGTGTGTTTTTTTTTGTGGTGAGGAGGAAAGCGAGCGGCAGTATGCTGATTAGATCGTGCAGCTGTCTTTCTCAATAATATCAGAATATTAAAGCTTTGGTATGTGGAGCAATCACCCTTCAACAAATGTCATATTTACAAGTTCAGATAGTGATCAGTAAAGCTTCTTAACATGCTGGTGGCACGGGCAGCTTCTCATGTCCCTCCTTTTTTGCCACATCTTGTTTTCAAAACGAAACTTTGCAGCAAAACAATTTCTGTGCAGAAAAGGCATCAACTTCCTGTCCTTGACACCTCTTGTCGCTAAGCAACTTAAAATGACAGCAAGTTGGCAGCAAGTCTTGTTAAACGCATAATTTTAACGCCTCAATACCATATATAAGACTGAGTAACGGAAGCAAAACTCTAATCAATAATATATTTATCCTTCGGACACTTTGCTTTAGAGGAAGCGGACTGTTTTAAACTGAAGACCTTCAGTAACTCTTACATATTTTCTGCCTCTTTTCTCCCTGCAGTCCTGATCCAGAATCTTGGTCCAGCTGAAAGACAGGTTAGTCCTCTATCTTACTTTTACATCTTTGTCTGTTTACATGTCATGAATTTTAAACTTTCATGTGTTTATTTTATCAGGTTGGCGTCTGACCCCACAGGACCCCGGGTCCGGCTGGTTTTTCTTCTTCTTGGTGGAGGACAGCCCCGTTTTTCAAGCTGGAAGAAGGAGAGACGAGCAGGGCCGACGGCCCAGCCTTCGTGCTGCGACACAGAACCTCAAACCTCGCAGAGGACCCTAAAGAATCCACGCACACAGGTCCCATGAGTCCACGGGAGAAGGCGGACACACCCACCTCAGGCTCTTCAACCAGTCACCTCAGCACCACGGAGTGCCCCTCACAAAACGGGGTGAGTGTTTAAACACACACACACACGCACACACACACACACACACAAAGCATGTGGTGTGGGTTTCCTGGGTCACTCTGTAAAACAACACCTCACACACCTTATCATGTGAATAATGTAATATAGAAGCTAAAAGTGCCGTGTTTGGACCGGGTTCTGGTCAGTCACAAAGTGATGCTTGATTAAAAGTACAAATATTTTACCAATAAATTACTTTGGTAAAAGTATCTGATATTTTTTGTACTTAAGTATTAAAGTAAAAGCATTGATATAAAATGAGCAGTTCGATTTTCTGTAATAAAATTTATTAGGAGGTGACCTGCACAAAAACTGCAGAAATTATATTGTATTAAAATGATTAATTATGTTAAATTTAGGATGCACTAGTCCAGCTGCTTCAGTTTATATACATATATCAAGGCTGAACAAACCTTTACCCAAAAATACAAATCTATCTGAGGGCTGCAGCCAAATCTAATAATATAATTCATGAAATACAAATCCTTAAGTACAGTCCTTTTTATTTTAATGCTTATGTCCTGCTGGAGTGTGACATGATTTGTTTATGTACAAACTAATACTGTATCAGAGTTTTATATATTTGTACTTCTCATTCAACCACATGTAAATTCACTCTATTTAAGAGGCACAATTTATATGGATAGTTTTTATTTTTTACAATAAGAAGCTGGAATGAAAACAAGCAAAAATGAAATAAAATTAACGACTTTCTACTTCTTACCTTTTTTAAAAATGTAACAAGTAGAAAGTAAAAAGTAGGCTAAAAAATAATTACTTAAGTAGAGTACAGGTGCCCAAAAATTCTAAAAATAGTAAAGAAAGTATTTGTACTTGGTTACTTTACAACTTGTGGTGCTTTAAGGACCTGATAAAGTAGGTGTTTATAACAGAGAGTCCTGAAACAAGCTGGTGTTTCATGTAGATCATTGCTAGATTAGTTGAGAGTTACTCACAGGCTCATACATTAAACAGTATTTAATGTAGGTTAATCACTGGACCACAGAGCTGTGGATTATGTTCTTTAAAGACATTATAAACCCACACACAGAACACAAACTCATACTTTATAAGTAAGCATTCACTATTTAAAGCCTAACTTTAGATATAATTTGTTAATCTTTAGGTTTGATGTTCAGAAAACTTGAAGGACTTTTGCTCCAAGGTTGCTTTAAAAGGGTTTTGGTTCTCAGGGTTGCTTTAGAAAGAACTTGGCAGCTCTTTGTCTTCGTCTTGTTTTGGTCACGAGCGAGTCTGTTTACGAAGGTTTCCAACCTCCACCCCTACGAAGTCTGTGCAGCCTGGACCATGAGTCATTAGGGCTGAGTTATGTGTTTTAGTTTTTTTTTTTTGTTGCACTTAAAGTCTATCTAAGATCTCCCGTGGAGACTGCCCATCAAAGTGAAGCTCGTGTTCCTCTTTAATCCTGCGTGTGCGTGTACACGGTCAGCGCTGTCGCTCCATTGTCCGGCGTGAAAGGCAATCCCCAGAGAGCCGCTGAGCCGAAACACAACCCTGCTGGTGGGTGTTGAAGCTTTTTACCTGCCGTAACACAACACACACACCTGAGAGGGCTTCAGAGGCTCAACCTCCCGCTCGACAAAAACACATCTTAACACCTCACGCTCCACCTTCTTAAACCTTTCACCGTTTTTCTGTGCGTGTTGTTTTCAACCTCTGAGGTTGGCGTCACACATCCTGTTGCCAACAGATTCAATCTGTTACTTTTCTTCTTTTTAATCGTACCAGTTAGTTTATCTTCCTCGTCTTTTTATTTTGTTACAGCAATGAGCTGATTTTGCAAAATCTGAGTCAATTTTTAGTCTCTGTAATAAAATCCCACAGTAGCAGAGAATAATTTAGTTTGCTGAGTCAACATTTCAGTCTTTTACCTAAATATAGAGTATTTTTTGTGGGATTTCTTTTTAACTCTTAACTATTTTAAAAATACACTTGGGCTTTAAATTGATATCTTAACATAAAATGCACCTAATTTCTAATCCTAATAAACATAAAACATACAAATGTTGACTCACTTTTACAGATGTTGAGCTAAAATTTGATCTAACAGCTGAGAGTTAAGAGATGTTTGACCAGAATGACTTCAACTCTGTCATTTCTAAACTTTCTTATGGTTTTAATGTTGAGTTTTGGTAAAATACTTCTTACTTGTTTTCCCTGTTTTTTGCTCCGGGGAGAAAGTGTCGTGTTTTAAACGCTCAAACTGGAACATTTAGTAAAAAAATAATCACTTTGTTGTTGCTCTGATGCAGAGTTTTCCATGCTCTCACAGGCGGGAACAAAGAAACAGTGTAACTGACCAGAGCTGTGTGTGTGTGTCTGTAAAACATGCTGTTTTTAAGGGTTTCTTCTCTAAATGGAGAATTGTTCACATGTGAGTCACATGTTGACTTCAGGGTTTGGTTCTTCACTCCTCACCCTGCTGGACGTTCAGTCCGTGCAGAAGTTTTGAGCTCTTCCTGTATTCTGACGGCTGTTTCCTGGATCCCACCCTCTGTGTTACACCCTCACTTCATGATTTTTTTTTTTATCTCATATCACTGAGCTCCTCAAAGCTAAATATGGAAATGAGTTAGTTGCCGGGTAAAACATTACAAGCTAGAACTTCTTAGTGCTAATGAGTCTGAAGGGAGTTTTGACTGTAACATTAGAGAAATCTGTTCTTTTTTTTGACTTTTTAAGGTGAAACTATCTCATTTACTCTTGAGTAGACAAGCCTGTCGAGGGATTTCTTCTTGTGCTGCATCTGTTTTATCAAACAAGACAAAGTTCTGAACTTCTTGCAGTAAAAGTCATCACTCATGCATTTTATTCTTATTTCTAATCTTTAATACAGTTTAAAAACTCAAATCAGTATGCAGTTGACAAAACATGACTTATATCTTCTAGAAATATATTTTTATTTCCAGGTTCAGGTTGAGTAACTGTAGTTTATCCATACGTCAGTTTAATTTAGATTAATAAATAAACATTGTAGCTATTCCTTGGAGGAATGCATATCCTTTTAGACTAAGATCATCTTGTTGAGAAACATTTTTACGTTATTAAAAAATTATAAAATAAAAAATAAACCACCTTCCATCTCCTACGTTAAACTAGTTATTTCTTAATTCTGCAGTTAAAACCTTGGGTGTGCCTGCAGATCACTGACAAGTCTGTTTTTGTTACACTTTTTACTCCTCTAGTGTAGAAGAATCTATTTGTTGACACCGGTTAGAGTTTTCTATTCTTCTGACAGTTCTCAGAAAGCATCGCCTGCTCTCATTGGTCAGATCCTATCAGACGCTCCCCACAATCACAAATGGCTTCAGCCGAGCACACGCCCCAGTGCGAGCTCAGTCATCAACATTTGAATAAATTCCAGGAAAAAGAGTCCTGGGCGTCCTGTCAGAACCGGATGGTTCAGCAGCTCAGCTAATGATGGACTCTTCTGAGAAGGATGGGTGTATATAATATACCTCTGGCTGCAGACCAGCTCACTTCCACACCAGGAGAAATCTGACTCCTCAACCTTTGCTCTGATGACTCGCCGGAGTCTCAGCAGCTAAAGTTCAGACACAGGCTGAACGTGATAAGCTCCGACATGAACCACAGTTTTCAGCTTGGGCTCACATTACTGTATTCTCACACTCATTTTACCTGATTCTGTCAGCTTCAACAAGATGTTTTATGTTTTTAGAAATAAAAATAAATCTTGTGTTTTCCACCTGAATCAAACCTCACTGTTTCAGTCTGTGTGCAGCCTCGTGTGTCATGATCATGTTATGTATGTCTCTCACACCCAGCTGCAACAGCTAGCTTAAATTCACAAGAACTGTTTTTTATAGTTTTATTATTGTCAGCATCTGGATCTGTTAAAATAGTTTTAGAGGAGAGCATATTTATTTGCCTTCTGCCTTCTAAAAGTTGAATTTCTACATATTTCTACATGTTTAAGTTTTGTGGAGTGCTTTCTTTTAACTGTTTGTCCTTTTCTTCTTTAGAATGTCCCAGAGAGTGATGGCAAGAGAAGAAAAAATGAAGAAGATGACAGAGGAAGAGCAGAGGAGGAGGAGAAAAGCAGTGATGAAGGTTTCATGGGGATGACTCCTCTGCTGCAAGCCCACCACGCCATGGAGAAGATGGAGGAGTTTGTCCACAAGGTACAGAAAAAAACATGTTTTTATTACAGCTCCCAGTAAACACTGTATAAAACAACCATAAAAACGCATTTTCACATGAAATTATATGCTGGAGCCTCCATGGTCAGATGACAAAATATGAGTCAGTAACTGCTTTGTTGACATTCACACCAGGAGACACCAACATAACATCAGCGCTGATCTCAGTGAAATACAAAAAGACTCGTCCTTCAGGGATGTTTTGACTCAAACACTGAGGCTTCAGCTGGTTTTGTCTCCTCACTGGTCAGGTGTGGGAGGGCCGGTGGCGCGTCATCCCACACGACGTGCTCCCCGACTGGCTGAAGGACAACGACTTCCTGCTTCACGGCCACAGGCCACCGATGCCTTCGTTCCGCGCCTGCTTCAGGAGCATCTTCAGAATCCACACAGAGACCGGGAACATCTGGACACACCTGCTAGGTGAGGGCGCTCGCCGTACACAAACACGAAGAGCTCGTCTTTGTTTTTGTTTATTTAGACTCTACACTTCCTGTTTTCAACAAAACAAAAAAACACATTAAAACAAATCAAACACATACAAAAACACCACAAAGCAAAGCAGCTGGTGCGAACACTTCAAAACAAAACACAAAAAACACTCAAATATCACATTCAAGACAACAAATTTTTTTTTTTCAATAATTAAGTTTTTTTTTTTAAGTTTTTCATGTGCAAAAAGCACAAATATGACAAACATTTAAGCTGGTCTGTTTTTAATCCTCTGCTTACTCTGCTAATTAAATCAGACTGTTCACTGCAAAACCTGTCCATCTAGCCAAGTTTTAAAACCTTATATCAGCCAAAAAGTATTTTAAATCTTGTTTTGAGACTGATTTACTAAACAAGAACTGATTGTGTCAGAATAATAATCTTGTTTTTAGATTAT
>JAUBOC010000063.1:10249611-10268038 GCA_032275365.1 Anablepsoides cearensis
GTTACCTTGTGGCCAAACACTGCATTTGTCCCTAAAGTTTTTTCACATTCTCATTGTAACCAGCCACTGAGATTGGCGCGTTTTCAGCCTGTGTCAGGAGGAACTGTTGATGAGCCTGATCTATTGTGCCCAGTGAGGGCGCTGGAGCAATATATTGCAGTCACTGCTCCTATAAGACGCAGCTATTCTTATGTTATGGAGGCCCTAGACTAGGTTGTCCTCTTTCAAAACAGCAACTCTCCCACTGGATTGTGGATGTCATCTGCCACGCCTACACCGCAGGACGTCGTTCCCCACTGGTCGGCATGAAGGCCCACTCTACCAGGAGTGTTTCCACTTCCTGGGCAGCTCTGAGGGGAGTTACGTTGGAAGCGATATGTGCTGCTGCATCATGGGCTTCTCCGAGCACTTTCACTAGATTTTACAATGTGAACGTGGCTTCTCCTCATCCTCTGGGACAGGTTCTTTTACAAGGGTCCTCTGGTGAGGTAGGTGCTCAGGATTCCTTGTGACATCGCTGGTATTAGTCATTCAGTGCTTTCAGCACCGCCCTCTGGCAGTCAGTAGGGATGAAATAGAACGAAAGTAACGTATGCAACTACGGTTCTATGAATCCCGGATGACCGCCAGAGCTTCTCTGTCACTCAGAATTCTTGCATTTGCGAGAAGATTCTGTAGGAGCAGAGCTTCGGATGACCTCAGGCTATATAGCCTCTGATTAGTCACAGGTGTGACTCTGTTGGTATTACTGCTCGAACAGTGCATGCGCGAAGGGAACATTCAGTGCTTTCAGCACCGCCCTCTGGCGGTCATCCGGGATTCATAAAACCGTAGTTACATACGTAACTTTCGTTTTATCTCCAGCTTTCAAGCAGATACCTGAAGGCTTTAAAACAAAACCAACATATAAAAGCAGATGTTTATAATTGCATCCAACTCGACAAAAACCTAGTTTCAGCTGAGAAAAGGCAACGCCAGAACATGATGCCACCACCACCGTGTTTCAATGTGGGTTCAGGCATATGAAGAACACAGATTTTTGTCTCATGCAGTACAAAACATGCAGGATCAGCCTGACCAGTTTCAACATTTAACACTTAGTAATGTCACAGTTGTCAGATATTTTCTCCTCACTGAATTTATTGAAATTTCTAGTCCTGGGAGAAGTTTTATAACTTTCCTGAGGAATACCTTTCAAAGCAAAGATCTTTTTGATGCTTTGAGTGCTTTGTGAACCTGGCAGGACAGCTGAACTTTTTTCAGTTTGACCAATCACTTTAATTGATGTGAAGGCAGGCGTGTTTCTATGATGCAAAGAAAGGGGAGTTGACCAACTTAAATTAGAGGCTGTGTATAAAGACGCCCTGTCAACAGGTGTGACCCATCCTTAAAAACGATTTATTCATTCCTGGTGATGCTTCTGCCCAAACAAGCTTAGCTTGACAAAACACACAACCAGACACCCTGTGAAAGTCACAGAGCCATCATTTAAGACTTAAATGTTCCCTGCAATTCCATTTAAGAGCCAAAATAAACAAAAATAAAGCTATGAAAAGCTGCTTTTTTATTGCCAATACTGTTTATTCTTACAGAAACTAGCAATTTCAGTGCAAACCTTAAATTAAAGTCTTCAACCTCTGTTGAATCTTGTTCAGTGTGGTCTGCTGCCAGAAAAACCTAAACGTATCTTTAAGTCTTCAAGTGGAATCAGAACATCAGAGAGAAAAAGGGATTAAAGGCAGACATAAAAAGCTCAGGGATTGTGCAGAAGAGGCTGAAATGACAGACAGGTATTAGGGGGCAGAAGAAGAGTGTAAGCTGAGCGGCGCAGAGGTCCAGCAGAGGATCTGATATCTGAGACTCCGGAACAAGAGGACATACAACACCAGCCTGGGGCAGACTGTGCTGAACGCCTCGACCCTGCTGCAGCTGCAGGACAATCTCACTTCGTATGAGGAAGTTCTGAAAACATCAGCGTCGCTGAGCTCTAAAAAAATGACTCTGTTTCTGCTTGTGCTCAGAACGAAAAGTGACAAGTTTAGCAGAACTGCCACCAGGATGTTTGCAACAAAACCATCAAACTTTCTGCAAATGCTGCATTCATTCTGATGTCATAATTTATTAACACTAAAACGGTGATTTTGAAAACAAATAGTTAAACTGCTGTGCTAAATAAGAGATTGGTTTGGCCTTTTTGTTATTTTTTTTAAACAAAGTTTTTGAAATTTGCAGAATGATGCATAACAAAAATGATTAAAACAGACACCAACAGCAACAGCGTAAGAAAAGCTCATAAATATCCAATTAGTAAAACATTTTTTTTATTTAACACCCAATTTGCAAACATTTTATATTTAAAAAACATTTAAAAATGAGAATATTACTTCAACTACAATTATATTATTTCCTCCTCCAGTTTTGTTTCATGAAAAGTTCATCTATCAGAACCATCTTTAAATAAAACTCACTGACATTTTATTTTCTAAAGTTATTAATATGCAGTAAGACTACATATTTTTAATAAACATATCAATAAACTATTAATTACCATTATGTACAGATGCAAAACCAAAGCACAGTGTTAAATGTTCTGTATATGTTGCAAGTGAAGAGGGCCTTACCTTTTTCTGGTACCACACCACAGCATCTTTAACTTTGGAAGCCATTTACATTTCCCTTCTCCCCCTCAGGGCATCTTAGACTAAAAACACAAAGTGAGAGACAGGAGAGAGCAGCGTGAGTGACGAAATAACGAGGAGGCTGAGATCTGCACCTGGAGAGGCGTGTCCTCTGATGGGACAAAGGAGAGGGAGGAGAGCACTAAGATGTCTAATTATTTTCATCTAAAACAAAAGTCACTGAGCTGATGGATGTAATTTGTAGCGCTTGAACAGCTAACGCAACGTCATGAGAACAAACAAATGAAATAAAGCAACAGACGAGACAAAAAACAAACAGTAAAGCAAGTAACAGATTTATTCACATTTCAATATCATCACCTTCAGGAACAATCTATGAAAACAGGCTGCTTAAACATTAAAAGTATTTAATTTATTGTTCACATGCAGAAAGAAAGTGGTAACCAAAGTTGTTATCGATGCTACTTCAGGCTTAAAATTTGTCAGCGTGACTTAGCATTTGTAAAACAAAACAACATTTTTAGGAGATATAACAGATAAGAGCTCAACAGTACCAGTGCAAATACAACCATTATTTTAAAATTTCAGTCATTTAAAAACCATCTGGACTATGAATGTATGAGGCATTACTTCTAGGAAGTTTATTTTCAAGATGCATCTTTGAGTCAGTGGAGGTTAAAGGTGTAAATTAGAAGATTAATAGAAAGCTGTTAAGTTAATTAATGAAGGTTTTGTGGTGTGCCACTATTTTTCTCTGCTCTTTGTTTTAACCCCTCTTCCTTCCTCCTCTGCAATTACTTTTTATGTTTTTGTTACATATGTATGACATTTTTTGCTGTGTAAGTGGAAGGCATTATTAAACTTATTAGTTCTAGCCTTTAGCACCTGTCTTGCTGGTTCTAGTTTTTAGTAATGCTTTGTTACTTCTAATGTTGCTTTGTTGCTAATTATAGTTCTTAGCTTGCTCTTTGGTTATTTAGCCAAAGTATTGCTGGTTTTACTTTTAGCTAATGTTTTGCTAATTTCAGCTCTTAGCTTTCGTTTTGCAGATTTTAACATTTAGCTACTGTTTTGCAAATTAAATGCTTAGGTTTGCTTTTATTTCAGCATTTGTTTTGACAGGTTTAACTTTATTGATTCAGTTTCAACTTTTTCGTGAACCAACTTCTGTTTTTACCGTTAGCTCTATGATCAGTGCTCAACATTTAAAGTTTTCAAGCGAAGACTTGCTTCGCACGTAGAAGCTTGTTTGTGATACCAGTATCACTCAGCAGTCAATTCCTGACATTTTACTTCTGGTGTTATCAGATTCAGTACTATTACTTTAAATATACTTCATACTGAGTAAAATGGCCTAAAGCATCAGATATGCCCTGAAAATGCTCTAAGGGAACACATTTGTGACCATCTGTAGGTCTGTGACACAAAGTAATGTGTGAGAAACATCACTGAACAGGACCCTTTGACTGCTTATCACCCATTTACTAAACCACAACCACACACGCAAGTCACCATATCAAATGATATGTGTGTGTGTGAGCGCTCTACAGTTGTACTGTTCAAAGCCAAGTTGGAACAAGTCCAAGCTCAGTGTCAAGACTGTGTTGGGTTCTGAAGCAGGAAGGAGAAAAAATGTTTAACTGCAGCCAAAAGTAAACAATCTCCACATATAGAACAGAAAAAACAAAAACCCACTGCAAACACTGGCTGTTGCAAGCGCTTTTATCTGCATTATTGAGCGTTCGTTTGCAGACTTTTTCATGTGCTTCAGAATGCAGAAGATATTTTCAGAAACAGGAAGGAAGTCTTTACACTGCTGTCTAAAGCTGCGATCATCTTTTCTCTCTCCCTACATCTGTCACTTCTTACCTTTTCTAAAATTCAGATATACATTTGATACCAATATGCATCTACGCAATGAAAATACATGAAATAACTTAATAACTTAATAACTTAAAGCAGGAGCACAAAAAACATTAATCTTTTTCCTGGTGCCATGACGTTACATCTTCACCATTATGTTTTACAAAATACATTTTATACCCACATAATCAGACATTACGGACACAGAAGCACCATGTTGTGTAACTGCATTACTGATTTAAACCAAAAAGTATCTCTGTAATCCAATCAGTGATATAATGTCAAATTTTGATGACATAAAACAACAGCCGGTGCCGAGTAAATCCATCCACAGACCTAAAGGAGCTACACCCCATTATTATGGAAACTGCATCATCTCTTTTTTTTAACTCTCCCAGACTGGCCACAAATCCTCCTCATGTGGAAACAGTGATAAGAAAAACAAGACAGATCCTCTTTGTTCAAAGCCTCCAAATCCCATCATCATAGTTCAGTGTGAAGCCTCCATCAGCAGACAAACAGCACCAGAGATAACCATTATTACAGAATATAGCTACAGCCTTGGGTTTACACTGCAGGGTCATTACTTTCTGCAGGAAAACATAAAAAATGGTTTCCTAACTCCCTTTTCTTTTCTCCCAAAGCACGCATTTCCAGTGATCCCAAAATACATTGTGGTTTCCTGAAGGATTTTCAGGGAATGAAGCCCGATGAACAAACAGTCATTAAATGTTGCCAGGAAAGATTCAAACAACAAAAACTGCCTGAGCAAGAGCGTTCACACTTCTCGTTACAGTCAAACGGCTTGTAGCGTTTGTTTTCATCCTCTACCGTTTGGCTTTGTGCTGTAATTCTGGGAGCGGGAAAGATCTGTCAACAAATACGTCTCGTTTCACTACCCATTACGAAGCTCCTAAAGAATGTGACATTTTCCGTATCGTGCTCAGACTGTCCGCAGGAGTTGAGGCTCGCCAAATCTGTCTGACCGGTCGCCCGTCTGAACCGACCCATTAACAGAGACCGTGATGGAGCTCGACGGCGTGCTTTATGTAGGCCACGGTTAAAACGAGGGCTCTGTCTGTGACTTGTGACCATGATGTGTGTATTTTCATGCAACCTCAATGGTGCCAGTGCAGGAGTAAGTGTCTGAAAGGACAAGAACAAACCCCTCAGGCTTGTTCTTTTACATTTATTAAAATTTCTAACCAAAAAAAAAAACATTTATTTTATACCTTGCTGGGACTGTCACCTATTCTTAGACAAGTAATAATTTTATGAAAACACCCACACTAATGAGAAATCAAGTATAGGCATCACAATTTAACATTTATTTGTGTGTACATTAATTTATTACATATTTAAAGAATAATAACTATTTTTTGCACTATTTTCACTAACCACATATAAAAACCCCTACAGCTTAATAAGTGGTGTGTGAGAGGAAACTGAATCCATCATTTAATATTCTATTGTTTATTCTTATTAACAAAACAGGCTTTGTTTTTTTAAGCTGTAAAAACATTTTTCCCCCATTAGAAAAGCAGAAAATACTAGAGGTTAATAATTACCATGCTAATTTTTTTATCTTTAATAATAATAGCTTCTATTAATGAGACATTAGTTTTCTACATTATAACAAAAGTCAAAAGTTTACCACGTCTGTTAGCGTCGTGAGCTCAGCAGAGCATCGGAAAAACAAATTAAGGTCAGTTGAGGGCGTGTGGGTTTCCTAAATCTTGTGATGTGTAACTGAATACAACCACTCATGCAATCGCAGCAACATTGAGGAGGTTAGAATTAATGAGATGAGAGATTAGGTGACAGGTTTTAACTGTATGCAAGCTAAGAATTCTTGGATGGAAATAACCATGTGTTACCATCTGAATTCATTCTTTAAACTGCACATCTCAACTTGTTTTGATGGTCAGATAAAAGTAAACAGTAACGAGTTTTAAGCAATACTCGTCGAGCATTAACCTCTGTTAAAAATATGAGAACTGCATTCCTTTTTCTCGACATTTGGTCTTTGGAATGTCTGCAAAACCATGTGAGCAGGAGAAGCCCTTGATGGAAACTCGTGATGTGTAACGTTAGCTGCTCTCCTCTATCTGGGTGCTCCACATTTCTTGATGAGAGCAGGTCTTTGCACGGGGTAGGGGTGCACGTGTGAGTTAGTGTTTCAGCGTGTTGCCTGCCAACAGGAAACATGAGGCTGCTCAATAAATGATCGAAGGTTAAAGGAAGGGGGACTGACAAAATTGACCAGGCCAACTATTAAACTACTGAAAGCTAATTGGGGTCTGTGCAAGAAATAAAAAGAAGGCAAAACAAAACATAAACATTCTCTTTATGATGCAATCTCAAGCAATTTGTACAGCTTGCAACATTAGACAGCCTCACTGTGTAGAGATTAAGGAAAAAATTATTATAACAAATCTAAAATTTTAATTCAGATGGTGCTTTGATCTTTCAAGGTACATTTGCAAATCTAGGGCCTATAATGCAAAGCAGGTTTGATAAAACCCAGGCTTCTTGAAGAGATTTGGTTGAACTAATCCCAACAATGATAATCTCATGTATCAGTGCTGCAAAGCTGCTTATGTACCTGGTAAGTCAAACCACGTTTATGACTAGATTTGATCGCATATGATCAGGAAATAGAATTGGCAAAATAGAATTTATGTTTACTAATGCCTACTTAACATCAAGTATCTGACAATTACAATGAATTTCACCCGAAATCATTCGAATGCCAACTAATTTTTTTAAAACAGGCTATTTTTGCACTAAAAATGAACAAGAAAGTCCAGAAATTACCGGTCAGTTTAAATTTGATTTTTGTAATCAAGTGTTTTAGTTGACCTCTGACTTTAATCAGTCTTTAAAACAACATATAGATAATGACGCTGAACTCTAAAAATGTTAATTAGCATCTAAAAACAGTAAGAAACTGATCATTATTTCTAAAGTTTCTGTTTTAGGGGACTTAAAAATAAAATAGGTAATAAAGGTGGTTTTCAGTAATAGTCAGATAACAGTTATTGTAACAGGGAGAGAAAATAAAAAGAGCATGCTGTCTGACCAACAATCAGGACATGTGACAGCTCCATCTGGATTGAAATAATAAGTTAAATTAAAAAGTGACATTGACAAAAGCCACACTATAAATTACTCAAGTTGTGTGCATGTATCTACCAGGAGGAGCAAGATGAGAAATATAGGAGTATTGAGCGACTCGCAACATCAAAGATTTCACCTAACCTGAAAAAGGCAAATAAAATCCCAAAGTCCATAACAACTTTGGGAAGGATTTGCATTCAGTTTGTGAAAACCAAGGTTATGTGCCTGCACCATGTCTTACACTTGGGAGCCACGATAGAGCACAGTCATCAATCTCACACTCTGCTCCACTCAGAGCAAAAACAAATTTGTGGAAAGGCTTGCCTCTTTCATAAAACCGTTTTGTCATCCCGATTATCACATTACTGAGCCTCGACACAGGCTTATCACATCTCGACTGTTTCGACTCTGTCACTACCTCGCCGTGTGGCACAAAAACGCATCGGGACATACAGAGCAAAATACTTTGTTTCATTTGGGTCTGAGAGAATCTATGTGAAGAATTTGCATCATGCCCTCGTGAAGGTGAAGATTGCCACCCCTAATAATTTTTAGTCAACAAACCATTAATACTGCTTCACACCACAGGCTTCAGCTCATATTTTAGGGTGAATATAAGAAACCAAAAGAAAAAATAGAATAAAAAGCTATTACCGTTAGTCGTGCATAAACTGACATGACATCCAAAAACAGCTTGTGGCAAAGTGGTACCAGTAACCACTAATGAAGTGAAACTTACAAATATAATTCTGCTACTGACCTTCACAGTTTAGTTTGCACAGACACATGTGCTATAAAAGGACATTTGTATGTGTTCAGCTCAATGGAGAAGTTCTTTTTTTTTGTATTTACAGTCTCATATCTTTCCATCTGTCCTTCTCTTTAAAATATAGTAAACAATTCTCCTAAACTGCTGTTGGTGCCTGAGAAGAGAGGCTCTGTAGTGTGTGTGTGTGTGTGTGTGTGTGGGCAGCTGACGCCCTCGGAGCAACAGGATCAGGGGTGTTGAAGCATGCAACAGACAAAAACAGTTTGTGTGGAGAGGGCTGCAGACTGGTAAACACGAGACAGAATTCAACACGGACAGGACTCACCTCCGGTCCGGCCTTGTAGCTGTCTTGTGTTTCGTCCTGGCAGCCAAATCGCAGCAGGATCTGGACATTTGGGAAACAAAACAGACACTTTAGCCGGGGTTTGGTCTGAGATTCAAACTAGTAGCTGCAGCGTGTGCTTGCCTATAATCGAACTTGGTGGGAAAACTTGTTAATCAGGTAACAGGTGGCAATTGGTTCTGTCAAAGAAAAACACCCTAAGGCCTTATGCTGCTCACTGTTAACATTGGATTACCTTATAATCCCACATTAAGATTAGAACAGAAAAGTTGACTGGATGCACATTTTGAATAGCAGTAATGATTAACATCTAAACCAACAGTGAGGCTCTTGTGGCAACTTCTGAGACGACTAAAATAGACTCCCTCTTTCATCAGCAATAATCTCTAACACACCATCCTTATTAACTGATAACAGCAGCAACATAAAGCTGTGAGTAGCCTGTGAAACACCTGAACACCTAGTGTGTTGGAACATTCTAGTGAACTGTCACTTTTTCCACCTCGTGGATCGTAAAAGTGAAAACAACCAAAATAAACCTGGCTCTGAATGCTCTATATTCATCGCACGGTTCATTTAAAAATGTTTTGCATGGTTAGACCACTTTCAGATATTCTGAAGCACTTCAGTTTGCTGTTTGTTTTGTTTTGGTGGCTGAAAAGAAAAAAAATACAGCTTTATTGCTAAAGCACACAATGTATAAACCCTGGTCTTAAAAGCAGCTGTCAGCATTTTTTTGAATGTTTGTTTTCATTTACAACAAAGTTGTTCACTTTTTAAGGTCATACTCAACAATTAGAAGATGATTCGTTAAAACTAGAATTACAAAAACATAATTTATGATGATTTGAATATATGATGAGTTTTCCTTATCAGTAATTTCAGGTGCTTCCATCCATTGAACATAAAGGGTTATGAAGGCAGCATGTTTTTATAAACTGTGGCAGAGGACATATTCACTTAATTTCATGATTTAATCTCAGGCCTGCACATCCAGATTCTTGCTCTAAATTCTGACATGTGTTCAACAAAACACTCAGAATGTTTGGATAAGTCTGTACTGGTATGTGCCAAATAAACAAGACATTTCATAAGATACGTTGTTGCATTTGAGATGTTTATACATTTTTTTTTACAGTTGGAACTTGGTTTTTACAACAATATCAGTTGTTAAATTTGACTTTTAACCAAATAAAATCATAAATTCATCTTGAATATGTGAAAAAAATTACATTAAAATCACAGATCAGAAAAGTAAACACTAAACTGAGAATTAAAAACTTGATTTAAAATTAACTGATTAATGTATAATTTTACCATCAAAGCAACAAATAAAGACTGAGCAGAAACATGAATTCTTTTTAAAGTAGTTTATAAAATAATGTAATGTGAATGTAAAAAAAATGTCTGTGTTCATGCTGTATAGATATATTTTTACACTGAGGTTGTTTTATCCCCTACAGGATCAGCACAAAATCACATGTTCTTCCTCATCTTGAAGTTTATAAAGGTTCAGATCTAATATAATGTCTTTTTGTGCAGATTACTGCACTCCAACAGTATTTATTCCAGTTTTTAGCCTTTGCCGGTTTTTTTATCTACTTAAAAAAAATGTTAATTTTAGCTGAGCTGATTAAATACACTGTGCAAACCAAACCATCGTCTAAAACCTCACAGGTCATTTTTTATTTAATATGTTCAACAGGTTGACACCAAGTTACTTCTGAATCTGCTTTGACCTTAATGCAAAGCAACTAAAACCAAGAGCCAAATTTCACCAAATTTAAAACAAATGACTGGCCTGATTTGGGCTGAACCTGATAAAAAATATCAACTGAGGTGTGACCATATGCAATGCATTTGTGTAAATTAAACCTATATGGTTTCTACACATATAAACAATACAGCACAGCTGAGCTAACAACACATCTTAGCAATTGGATTATGCATTCATAAAAAATATATTGTTCCTCTGCAGTCCACTGTGTGACTGCAGGAACATAAACCCAAACGGCAGTCTGGTGTGTGATGTAACTATACTGCAGCTGATGATGTAACCAGCTATGCAGGCAGATAAAACCTGAACAATGCAGCATCATCATCATCTTTTGAGGGGTCCTCAGAAACAAAGAATAAAAAAATAAGAGGTTGAAGGACCTCCAGGACACAAAGATGAGAGTCTGCAGCTTGGATAAACAGTAGAAACGCTGCATGAAAACACCCAAGGTCACTCAATCAAACCGCTATCAGCTGTAGACCTGCTGCACAGCAACACTGACTGAAGCACCTGGGCAGATGATCTACTCCTGTCTTAAGGCTTTGTGTTACCTCATCCACTGTGTGTTTGTGAACCCAAAATCTGCACAAACCGGCTGGGTATAATCTCACATCTGTGCAAGAAGTAAACAGAGTGACAAAATAACTCACCTCAGCTCTTACAACACGCAATAATCAACCATTTTGGAAACATTAGCTAAGTGCTAAAGCTATAACAACTGCTTAAGAGCCTTAAAATTAAACTTGCACATAGCTTTCACATAATAACATGTAAGCTATTTTTATAATTCAGTACAGTGTTGTTTTGATAGGGGGAATCTGTCTTGCAGCTCTGATGAAAAATAGTTTTCTGTAATTTCAGATTGTTAATGTGGTATGCAAATAAAGCAACCACAGTGACTGGAAGGGACTGAAAAGAAAGCGAGCTAAGCAAGAAGTTTGTTGTTCTTTCAGTGGTACTACTCCCAAAGTTTATTTTTAGACACTGTAAAATACCTACAAGCTCTTATTACACAACACTGCTATACATGTCCTAACTAAACATACATGCAGGAAAACAGCAAGTTGAATTCCTGCCCCTAGTTTAAACGTCGTCATGTCGAACAGCTGCAACAGGGGACCATCCTAAGGCTGATCATCTCTGCTGCCGTCATCGTTTTTGGACGTAACTTAATCTGCGTAACCTTCTCCAGAGAGGAAAAATATCAGCTGTTGCATGTTGAGAATGGTTCATTTATGATAATTAGAGTTGGAATAAGATGACGGTGTTAGACAAACTATTTTGATGGTAACCATGTTAGAGGATTAGATGACTTATCCTTAGTAAACTCAGAGTTAAAATACTGAGACTTTTAAGTGAAGACCAGCAAATAAGAGCACATACCCGAGTGACAAAAGGAGGATATATCTTAAATAAAAAAACTGATAAAAATATCGTTTTTTTAAAACAAATTTTCATTCATACATTTAAATGTTCTGCTCAGTGGGGGGATGCTATAACATCTGGTTTAAGCAACTTTTAGTATTTTTTTAAATATTAAACTTTATTTACAAAGACTTTTCTTGAGAAATACACTGGGATCATTTCAGTTCCTTCAACAACATTCATTATTTTTGATCTATTTTTGTCTCATATGCCATTTTTTTAGTTTGTAGCTAGTTTTTAGCTTCTAACATTAAGCTGATTTTGGCTTCTAGGTAATCTCTTGCTCCTTTTAACATGCCATTTGATACTTTTAGCTGTTTGTTCCACCTATATTTTAGCTAATTTTCTGCTTCTAGTAGCTTTGACAGCTAACGTTTTAGTTTTTTGAGTGTGTCAATCAGCTCTCAACACAGTTTATCAAGTCAAAATTAATACGCCATCGATTTTTCCCCCCCACAAGACTATGTGGTCCATCAAAAACATAATTAAAGCATTTGGGAACCCCAAAAAGCCTTTAAAAATAGACGGTACTTATTATGTTTTCTGTCTTGAAAATCAAATAATCTATTTTGTTGATCTTACTGATGTAACTAATTTAAACCTCTAAAATTACCAGTATAAAAAGCTCAGTACAACAAACAGGATTTACAAATTGAAGTAGTCTAAGTTCAGTGCAGTAGGAGGAAGATGGAGGTCTTGGATTTTCACTTTAACGTAAGCAGCTCAGTAAAATATTTTTAAACACAGCTACTCGGTTTAGCTAACAAACATGTAGCGGAAAAGCAACCGGTGTTATTAAGCGGTTCCTACGGCTCTCACGCGCAGAAAACCCTCCTCTTCTTGCTAGCTAAAAGTCAAGCTACATGGTTAGCTGAGCCACCCGCCGCAGTCGCAAAAGCCCACACAGCTGTGCCTAATTTATGAATGTATTAACAAGCTTACCTCCTCTTCCCTGCAACAGCGAATCTTTGTTTTCCACACTAATGAACGGCACTATTCTACGTTAACTTAAAGTGCATTTAGCCAGCCGGTCAGATTTGCCTTTTGTCTGGATGAGATGCTGAGCGTCTGCTCAGTGGCGTTTGAAGCGTTTTCCTTCTGTTGCTCAGTGTAAAAATACTACTTGACTCTGTTACCGTAAAACCTCATATAAACGCGCCATTGCGTTTTGGCCAAAGCTAAACGTCGCCACTATTCAAAGCAAAAGTGAACACGACAGTAACAAAGACGTAGCGTGAGTCACGCTAGTTGTTCGCTTCGAAGGTAGATAACAGGAGAACAATAATTATCTTTATGCCATTACGAGCCTTAAATTTGACAGAACAGTACTCACCTCTAGTGGAAGTGAACGGTACTACTCACTACAGGGGGCTTTGCCTTTTGCACGAAACTTTACGGTTAGACACCTGATTGGTGAACGTTTAAAAACGTACTACGACGTTTCAAGACTGTAACCAATCAGCTTCAAGAAAGGGCTGGCCCCATCGCAAAGATAACGAAACCAAATAACGTTGCTTGTAGTTATTTACATAGCGTTTATTATTAATAATAATGTGACTTATGGACCGTAACATTATGTAATTATTAATATGTAGCACGCATGGAGATGATGCTGGCCATAGAGTTGGGAAAACGCTGATGTAAGTAAAGAAAAATGTTTGCAGACTATTAGCAATATGCTATTAGCTAGCTAGCAGACAGATGACTTGATGAAAAACAGCATGTTGGCTTGTTTTAGCTAAATATAGCTTCTTTTTGTATGTAGCAAAATAACTACTGAGTAAACTGCGAATGTTAGTAACTATTTTAAGGTTGCTGACTGTTTAAAAATGCGCCTATTCTTAACATGTGCACAGTAAGCATTGTGGGTTTCTCTGTCCAGATTGTTTCATTTCTCTGATGTGGGTCTTCAGACAGTAAGATGTCTCTGGCCCAGAGGGTTTTGTTGACCTGGGTCTTTACCCTTGTTTTCCTCATCATGCTGGTGCTCAAACTGGATGGGAAGGTATAGTAAAAAAAATTTTGTCTTGTTGTACAGCAAGTTTCATGTGTCCTGCACAATTCATAATTTTAATAAACAATAGAATAGACTAGAATATAATGATTATAAGATGTAAAGAATAAAAACTGACTATTAACCTTGAGTCTTCCTCTAACCAGGTGCAATGGAACTGGTTCCTCATCTTCCTCCCAGTCTGGGTGTTTGATGGCATCCTCATACTCATGCTTGCCATCAAAATGGCCGGGCGCTGCAAGCCCGGGTACGACCCACGCAATGGTTCGCCTGACCTGTGTCTGCGTACCTGGTACCTGACGGCCATGCTGCTCAAACTGGGATTCTGCCTGACGCTGTGCGCCAAGCTGGAAAAACTGGCCGACGTCAAGCTGACGTTTGTTTGCATACCGCTGTGGACTATGCTGCTGGGAGCACTGGTAGAACTGGGACTGAATATCTTTCCAGAGAGGAGAGAGGTTTAACAGTGGCGTACAATCAACTTGTAACTAAGCTCATTTAAAAATAAAGAGATGCGATAGATATATCTATGATTTTTCTTTAATCTCATCATGCTTCAAGTATGAAAGTTCAGACCTGAGCTAAGATCTACTGAATGTTTTAAGCTGCTTTTGAGACAAACAAAACAAATATCACTTAAATTAATCTGAAGAGGCAACTATAAAAAGACTACTGTGAAGCCAATACAGGAGGGAAAAAAATTATTAATGTGTTATGAATTATAGTTCAGTATTGTTTTTAAGTATTTAATGAATATAACTTTTCTTTATTAAAAAGGTACCACAAATAGAATTCCAATTTAGAATGTATTTGTTAAAATGATAGTGTGTGTGACTGTATTAATCTTTGTACTCCCCGAGTTGTTTATCAAATGTTATTTGAACAGTTTAAATTACCATTTTCAATGTTTGTTTATTGTATTTTCTCCCTCCTCCTCTGTACATGCTTTTTTTTTTACTCATCTGCCTCGGAAGCCACAAAATACAATTAAGCTGTACTAATTGACACGTTCTACCAGAGGCCTATAAAGAACTATCTAAATGTAAAAATACCTCAACCGAAAATGACTGGTAAAAATAATTTCACTGATAAGTAAAAATCAAAATATTCACAGTAATTAGGAAAGTAAAAGTACTAAGAAAGGAATTGTTGAATTTACTCTAAAGTTGAGAAGTTTTACATCTTCCTGCTTCCAGCCTGCAGTTTGATCTTTTCTCAAATTGGCAACAGTGTTCTCTGTGCACAAGCTCATTTTTTTTTGCCAAATCAATTCAGATGTTTCTCCATTTTGCACTTTTTTGAAAACAGATCCGACCTGAGTATGTGTTGTAACGATGACTGTTTAAATTTCGCTGTGCAGATGTTTCTCATTTAAGTTGTACCAATAAAAATATTAAAACCTGTTTTAAGTGTTTCTAAATGGAAGATGCTTATTAGTTTTAAGATATGCAAAAGAGAAATTATATTTATTATTAATCTATTTCACATAGTTCAGTTTGATTTTATGATTTATCCTTGGGAGAATCCAGTATAATGATTTTTTGCTTATTTTGAAAGGTAAAACCATACATTATTTTTTTGTAATGAAGTCCATGCTTGAAGAAAAACTGAACGTGCATACTTTCATACAGTGAACCTTTTATTAGTTAGGCTCATATTTAAAGTAGAAACCACACTACAAGATTTGATCTTTTTACAAAACTTCTTATGTACACTACAGTGCTGACAGTTAATAACTAAAATGAAAAAATAAAAAGATAAATAAACTGAAATCAACTCAAACTCCTGAGGACATCTGTTTTCAACAATAGCTTTAGTCACATTTGTACAAAACAACAAAAAAAAAAAAATCCCAAAAGCAGAAAAAGAGCTGCAGAGCGCCTTACAACTGGATCAAGTCCTTAATTATCGCCTCAATCAGAGCCACACAGGGAAGAGTTTCTGTCTGAAACAGTCGTTTGAGGCAGAGAAAGAAATAAGGCGTTATCTTTCAGTTATTTAGATTTTGCAGGCTTTTGGTGCGGATCAAGAAAAATACAAATCCGCTTTTCAGATTTCATCCCACCAAAGCCATCTGTACTTAAGCTGCAGATATCTGCAGGACTTTCAACAAATTTAAAAAACAATTTAAGGCTTTTTTTTTTTTTTCCCCACCCAAAGAATGAAACTCACTGCACTGTGTGTCTGGAGAACTGAGGACAAACCCAACTCCTAAAACGATTGGATGATATGTAAATGTTCATTCAGAATGGAACACAAAACACTTTTACTTGTCCAGCTTTTTGTTATATTTTATGTTCCATTATGAATAAAGTAGGAGTTACATTTCACACAACGTTCCAACTGCTTTGGAGTTGTAGTTCATAGTTAAGGACAGGCACTGGGGAAATGTTGTGGGCTACATTAGCAGGAGGGCTGCACTCTGACGGTAAAATTAAGACACATATGATAAAAAGTTCCTCAGCTGTGGGACATGCACTGAGACAGAAGAGTCTGAACCTGAACATCAGATACCTGGAGAATCTCACTCTTCATACTTACAGACCTTCCATCATCGCTTCAGTCCCTGGTTGATAAATAAACATTTTAATATACATAACACTATAAACTGGACTTCAGGTAAATACATATAAATAGTGCTTTGGGCATAAGCTTTCATCTGTCTTTAAAGTGTCTTAGAACACAGACGCCTGAATCATTTCTTAAATATAGACTTGGAAGAACCCGAAAATGCCCTGTTGATAATCTGGCAAAAAAAATAATAAATCTGAGTCGTTACTTCTTCAATAAAGTCCTTTGTGTGCTCAGAAGGGATTAAAAAGTGCTGCAAAGGGTCACGATTAGGAAGCCTTGACAAAAAGTGTCTGCGTATTGCTCTCTGAATTCTGCCGCTTGCTTTAGAACCTCAACAACTACATGAAAGTTAAACCTGTCCAGGTTAAAACCGAAGGACTGAGGTTTTTAAAGGAGGGGAACTTTATGCGACCTGACTGTTTTCCTGAGTCTCTGGAGGCCGGCCTTTAACGGACTTGCTCAGGCTGAACTATTTTAGCTCCAAAACCAAAAATATCACACTGGCGGTGAGGACAAAAGGTGCAGTACAATCTAAATATTTTTAAAAGGGCCTGACTTACTGTAGTGATTCAAAACTGACTGGGTCTTTTTTTAGTAGCACTGAAAAACAGCAAATACAACAACTGTGTTAGCCAATACAACACTGGAAATGATTAGAAAAGTCATTTAGACATCATTAATTGCACTCCTCGTTAATGCTTTCAGACAGATACAGTATGTGGTTTTATATTCAGCAGATTATTGCTCTGAATACAATATGAGGGAAAAGTCCTGCCATAACCTGTATTGTTCAAGATAAACTCATAAAATACAGAAGAAACGTAGCAGTATGACATCAACAGACAAGTTTTAAATAATATTACGTTGGCCCGTTTCTATTCAGAAAGGTTTGTGGGCACAGAGAACAAAGGTTTTAAAAAAATAAAACAATTAGCTGCGAGTTTCATAAAAACATTGTGGGTTTTTTAGTTAAATAAATAACACAAATCTGGCTTAATGAGCTTGTTTTTTCCTACATCTGATGGCTCACAAAAAAAACAAAACTTAAGTATTACTCTTAAAATCTACAACGATAAAATCAAACAGCTGCTTGGCAGACCAGGGACTTCATTCAAACCATGAGCCTGAATATTCTGGAGCTACAACTGGTGCACTCTTCATGGACTACAGGCTAAAATAATCTGCCTGTAAATAAACTTTTGTAGTTTGTGCACAGTCAGAGCTTCAGTACAATCTAAACCAGTTCAGTCCAGGAATCTGAAATATAACAGTTCAACTCTGCTCTTATATGGTGTCTGAACAGACACACTTAACTTTCTTCCTTTTTACAGCGTTTTACAACCAAAATAAAACCTCGAACATTTACAGTCCTTTACAATTAGCATGGCTATATACAAACACCACTATAACATCTGCTTCGGCTGCTCTTCATGCCTGGGGGGAGGGGAGAAGATGGACGGGGAGGGCTGAGGGAAGGGAGGCGGTGGCAGAGGGGGTGGAGGTGGAGGGGAGGACGGAGGCGGAGGGGGATGAGGGTAAGTCGGTGACAGGGGGAGCTGAGGCTGCACCGGCGCTGAGGTCTGGTACTGTGGTTGGAGCGGGTAGGAGCCGGGCGGCGGCTGCGAGAGGTACGTCTGAGGAGGGAGGAAGGGGTGAGGGGTGAAGCCCGGGTGTTGAGGGGGGAAGAAGGTTTTGGCGAACTGGTGCTGGTAAGAGAGGTGGGGGAGCAGAGGCTGGGAGGGGGAGTTGGGCTGGGAGGAGGGGGGGAGCAGGGGAGGCGGGTAGTAAGACTGAGCCTGTGAGGTGATGTGGGGCTGGTGCAGGTGGCTCAGGTGGACTGAATGAGGCGGAACAGTCTGACTGAGGAAAGGGTTCAGAGTCTGGGGTGCGGGGGGGAAGGAGG
>JAUBOC010000063.1:10279173-10294114 GCA_032275365.1 Anablepsoides cearensis
GTCTTCTACATGCTTTGCAAGTGGGAAAACCTGAAAAATCAACAGTGTATCAAATACTTGTTCTCCCCACTGTAAATGACCAATTCTGGATCTGTGACAGCAAGCACATGAGCACGGTATGACAACTTTAAAAAAGCTGAACTCCATTTTTTTAGGTTTATCGCTTGATTTCGTAAGAACACTTCTACTCTCAGCGAGGAAAAAGGGGGAGAGAATTACCTCGCAAAACAAGCACATCATGTATTGACTGCTGGGCTCGGTCTACCCTGAGAAAATGGAGTGCTGTAATCTTCTATAATCCTCACCAACACTGAAAATGGCTTCAGTCAGGTGCTAAATTCACAAACACAGACACACAGCAACTTCGCAGCTTGCGCTCACATTTTGAACATCCCAATTATACTGTGAACTTCTGAAGCTTGGGAAGTAGAAAGAGAGAGAGAGAAAACACCCTTCACAAGCAGCTGCACTTTTTTTCCCTCCTCCCTATTCTCTTTCTTTTCTACACTCACGCCATACAAAAGGCAGCAGTGCAGCCATTCATGGCTGGAGCACAGAGCGACCGCACAACAGAGCGGAGGGGATAAACGAGACGCTGAAAGACCAACACGGAGCGGGACGCGGCAGAGAAAAAATGTGGATGATACGCCATTAATCTGTGTGACTGTGTGTGTACACGTTATCAGTATGCATGCTCACATCTGTGTGTATGTGTAGACTGTATATCTACTTTCCAAGGTCACTGCCGAGAGCTGCAAGGCAGGAAAAAAAATTAACAAGGCTGGTGGACAATGACGTTAGCCCTGCAGGGAACATTACTCTGAAAAGGGGCTGCGCAAAGACACGGGCTCTGCAGGTAGAGATTAGATCAAATGTAGACAATGGTTTCTTTAGATGTTCAATTAATCTTTGCAAAAATGTGAGGAGATCAAACAATGAAAGCATAATGCAAATCCACATGAATATTTTCAACAGCAACAAGAAAAAATACAAATAAACCAGAGGGACAGTGATAGAAAGAATAAACTGATCTACCTCCTGTAGTACAAACACACTGACAGTGGTAAAAAGAACCGTCAGGATCCTGATACAAAGCCACTCAGGAGGTTTGAGGCACCAAAAGGGATTTCATTAATAATCAAAAGAGACGGAACAACTCTCGATGAACAGGTCTAGCTGTGTCACCGGACTCTGGAGACAATCCGGATCAGTCGCCACCCGGAAGATCCGCTCGCATTTTAGTTTTCCTGCTCGCCTCAAAAGCTCGTGTGGCGTTCCTAGAGGGCCGTCTGAGAGGTTTCGTGCTACAGCTGCTTTAGTGCTCGTGGCTTTAAAAAGCAGAAGATGAAAAACAGCTTTTAATGTGGTTTAGACTCGCGCTCTGACTGACTGTGAACCGGCTACCTGCCTGACAGCTTTCATCTCTCCCAGCCTCTTAACTCGCTCTCATTCTTGCACTTTCCCCAGTCACATTTTCTCTTCTTATGCCCAGATGTGCTTTACACACTACTCAGCTGTTGTTAATAAGGTTTTCATTCACTTTAAGAAATCAGACTTGGGTATTAATGCTGAACAGATGGGGGCAGATGCTTCAACCAGACTGTTAAAACCACAACTATACAACTTCATCAAGCGCACAGCAGTTACTCAGTGTTTTACTTGAAACAATCTCCATCCTTTACTTGGTCTCTTTGCTCTCAAAAATGCAATTATAGCAAAATATTTCTGGTATTGTTGCATCCTCTATTCGTAGATTTAATCCTTTCACATCCTTTTTATGATTTTATTTGTTTTCACATCTTATTGACGTCTGTAAAACTGAATACTTCTGGCGCCTGGTCTTTATGCAACTGATCGCTCTCAAATCAATCCCCAACAGGGTCAGAAAAATTATACTGAACTACCTGCAACAAAGAGCATGAGCCAAATATTCATCTTAGCAGATGGATCATTAAAAAGCAAGTGTTTTTGTTATTAAAACAGACCCATGGTACACCCATTCATACACTTTTTACACAGCAACAAAGCACCCAATCCCAGCAAAATACATTTATAGATTTGACTTTTTATGAAAACACACAGCAGACACCTCTTCACTTGCCAACTCCATTCACTAATAATAACTTTTCTTTGAACCATACTAAGGCATGCAGCTTGACACCTTTTCAATAGATACAAACACAGTGTGTGTGTGTGTGTGTGTGTGTGTGTGTGTGTGTGTGTGTGTGTGTGTGTGTGTGTGTGTGTGTATGTGAGTGTGTGGGTGGGTCTATCTTTGTACAGAAATTGACAAGCTTTAATTTGCAAGCCTCCACCTCTTCCTGTGTCAGCACGCATGCATGTGTGAGAAAGCTTGAAAACAAATGTCTCAGCAGTGCTTCATGCATCACACCTTCAGCTTCTGCTGCCATCATGTCCTCAAACAAACACCTGTTACATCCCAGGTCTTCATTATAACTAATTACAGTCTGATCAACGTTTTGAGGATTTTTAAAGCAGAAGACAAACTCCTGGTAAACACGATTTAACAACTATTTTAACATTTAGATATTTTTTTTTTACTTTTCAGTGTCAGATCTAAATAAAGGTACTTTATTGGTCATCAATGCATGTTTCCATACAATGATGAAACTTGTGCATTTGTGTCTTGTGGGCATGGAGGGGAGTCGAACCTGTGACTTTCGGGTCCCAAGACAGCTTCTCTACCACTATACCACAGCCACCCCCAAAAAACTCTTTCACATTGAGTTCAGTTTCCACAGCTTTGACTGACCTGAGAGTAGAAATTAGCCATAGTGGTGGTTTCTATGTCCTTCTTTCCCAGAATTTCCATTTTGACCGGAGCTGACGGGAAGTTGTTGGAGAAGTAATCCAAGAAGTCCGGGAGGTACTTTGCTTCTCCGTGAACAATTGCCATCACGTAATGAGCTGCCTGCAAAAAAAGAAAAATTCAACAGTTTAGAGGAGTAACATATTTAAAGTAAGGATCACTTTCTCCTTTAAACCAATGATTGTGTAAATGCTGATTCAGGATTCACACAGTTTTCTTGTCTTTTTGTGGCCTTTTTCTGAATACTTTTTGCTTCTTTAGCCTTTTGTTTCAAAAAAATTCAGCTCATTTAAAAAAATGGGTGATACAACTTCTTTACATCTTTTGATTTATTTCAAAAACAATGTTCACTTAGAAATATGCAACAAAACACTTAGTGTGTTTTTTCTTCTTTATGATACTTTTAGCTTCTATATGCAATTTTTACCTTCAAGGTAGCCTTTTGCTACTTTTAGCTTGTGTTTTGCAACTTTTAGCTTTTGGATAACCTTTTATTATGTTTCGCTTCTTCTAGCTACTGTTTTGTTACTTTTAGTTTTCACCAAACCATTAGCTTCTTTTAGCTTTTTGCAAGTGTTGTACTTCTTTATTCAGCACTCACTGCATTATGACAGAAACCACATGTTCATTAATTATATTAAATACAGTCAAAAAGAATTAGAATGAACCTGAATGAAGAGAACAGTTTATGCTGTACCTTTGATGCGTCCTCGCTGAAGGCCAGCGTGACAAACTCCTGGGCAAATCTCTGCCTCTGGTCTGCAGATAGAGAAGACAGCTGGGATGCATAGGCATGAGCCACCAGAGCTCCTCCGTTCGGCTGGGTCTCTATATAAATGTATGGAGCAAACTCCAGCCCCACCATACCAGGATAGGCAGACTGTGAGTTGTGTTTTGTTGGGAAGGGGATGGAGCTGACAGAGTTGTAGAGAGCAGATGAATTGCAAACAGATTTAGAGGCAGAAGCAGGCGATAAGGGCCTGAGATGAGAGTCTCTGCTGTTGGGTGGAGGGTAAAAAGGTGGAGGAGACTTAAAAACCGACGGGGAGGAGTTGTTGGTCCGTTCAAAGGAGGAAGAGTTGGTGGACGAAAGCAGGCCGGCACAGATGGTTTGGCAGGAGCGGTGGTACATCTTTACCCGCTTGTGCTTCTCCCCTTCTTTGTGTTTCTTCTTCTTTTTCTTCTTAACTTTTTTAATTTGCAGCTCCTCTGCGTTGATCTTTGCTTTGTCTTTTTCCTCTGGACAGAAAAACAGATGAAAGGAAGAAGTTACAGGAGAGGAGAGATTCTTAAATCATTCAAACAAAACAGATCTGAAAGAGATTAATTGATTTTTGATGCAATGGATCAAACAATGTGAAACTAAATAGGCAAGAGAATACAAAAACAATGTTCATTCAATCTAAATAAATAAATAAAAGACACTTAAAAAACAAAAACTAAAAATAATTAGCACAAACTATTTTAAGTGCAGACAGATGACTCATCGCTTCTACCAGCTGCTGTGTATCTCCGGTCGTGTTTACACAAAATAAAGTTTTAAAGTCCTGAAATAGAGTCCCTTGAGTAAAGCATCTATGACTAAGTCAGGAAGCGGGTTTGTCTGCATCTGAGAACAGATGAAATCATACATCAGTCCATTTTTGAGACGCTCGAGGCGAGACGAATGGAAACATGGAAATGTATGCTAAGTGCTTGTCGATTTGTCGCTGTGTGTGTGTTGGAGCAAAAGAATTAGCAACCAGCTAGCAGGCCGATTCATCTTTCCTCAGATTTTTTTCATGTTCGAGTTGACATTAATGGATTTACCGCAATATTGGTGTGCGAATGTGCGATAAAGGTGCTACTCCGTCAGAATACTTCATCAATCGCTGTTTTGTTTACACAAAGACGCAGTTTTATTTGACTCCACATGTTCGCTGCCAGATTAAGGAAGAATGAGAGGCAGAATGAAAAACAGGAGGGAGATAGAGATTATTAAAAAGAGCAACAGAGACAGACGGTATTTGACACACTATACTGAAGCAACTAATCCAAAAGCTCTTAACACACAAGTCAACCTCCCCCACATTCCCAAATCTCAACCCTCATAAACACACAGAAACATAATTTTAACTAAATAAATGCTGTATTATAAGTTTGTGGTGATGAAAAAACAAATGAACTGAAGCTAAATATGCTACTGTAACGTCTTTGATATAGACAACATTTAAAATGAAGTAATAAGTTGCAAAATTACTGTATATTGGCATAAATAGGAAATGAAAATTACGTTTTAATTTGAACCCAGTTAATAGTGAACTAACCATAAACACCACTTTGAATTCATCAATAATCAAATGATGTTAAAGAACAGTCAGTCTCTACTTGTTTATATCATGGTAGCTGCTTTAAAAATGACGATGTTTAATAAATAACTAATGTTTGGCAAGCCCTACTTGGCTGACTGGTTATAATCAGTTTAAAGTCACACAAACCCACAAACCTCGCAGGCAGTAAAGCAGATTTACTGTCAGAACGGCCGTTTGCTGCTCATCGATTTCCAATACTCGTCTCCACTGGGTCCTGCTCTCTGTTTTTAACTTGGTCGTCTTTTTCCAATTGTGAACCGAACACTCTACCTCTGATTAAATCCTCCAAACTTTATCCCTCTCGGTCGCTCCGTCTTCCACGTGTGCGTAATGCAATACTCTGATCGAATACCACAGGAGCTATTACTGAAAACTTCCTGTCTGCTGGGGACATCCCCCGCAACAGTTTCCTTTCAGCCGACTTTAAAGTCTCACCGTGGACTTCACCACGTCTCTATTATCATAAACAGACACGATTAAATACCCCAGACTCCCGCAGGATTAACACTCAGTCTCTCGTAAGACCACTCTCCTAGCTATTCACACGAAATGAGAAAATGAATTAACCTTATGAGGTCGTACTTGTTTCGACTCAGAGCAGGAAAAATGACAGATCGCAGACAATCGCTCTGTAATTTTCAGCTGCTGCTGCTGGTCACGGTTTGTGCCTAAAGTACTGCTAAGCCCTTGAAATGTCACAGTGTGGTCATGACATTCCAGCGTGGAAGACTGCCAGTCTGTAGCTCTACAACAAATCAAATAAATGAAAATAAAGCCAACAGTCTTTCTGTTTTAAGTCTTGCAAATAAAGAAGAAAAGGTCACAAACATTTGAGCTCAGCTACAACTACACCAAATTTTTACTCAGTCTCTGGATAACTGACAGTCATAACCACTCGAGTTGGCTAAGATCTATTAGTTACGGCGGCCACCTAAAATTGGTCTGACTCAAAAGAAAAGTAGTGAGTTGTAAATGCAAGAGTGACTAAAAGAGTGGGAGGAAAGTGACACAGAAAAAACTTTAGAACAGATTCAGATGAGATACGCTGCACTGGCTTTTCTCTCAACTTTTATTGGTGACAGTTACAACCAGGAAGTTTATAAAAGAAAAACATCAGCGTGCACGGACGCACGGAAAGTCAGAAGGTCAGACTAAATGAATCATGAGCACCACGTCCCCATGTGACGAGAGGCACAATGAAAGGTCAACCTGATACGACGATTGGAGATCCTAACTGAGGAAGCTGTGGCGTTTTTACTACTGCAGCCTAATTAGTGTAAAACATTGGAGCTTTATGATCCAGTGTTTAAGTTTCTGTTTGCTGCACTTGTAGCTATGTAGATGTGGGTCATGTTTGGTGACATTAACAGCAGTTTTTGGTGTTTCTGTTGCAACAGGGCAGGATTAAGGAGGACCACTGGACTAGAGCTACTTTTGGAACATGTTCACTTCTGGTGTTTGATCAGCTGTTTCATTCCAGATTTTATTTTCATTATTAATTAAAAAATAATCCTTAGTTATGAAGACAGGATTTATTTGGACCCGCACTCCTTTCTGCACGTGCATGATGGTTTCCACCAACCTTTAATCGGCTGCTTGACTTCTCCGTTCTTCCTCTTGATCTCATTCATCACTTTGTGCTTCTTCTTCTCCTTTTCTTTCTCCCGTTCCTTGACCTTTTTCTTTTCCCTCTCCTTCGTCTTGTCCTTGGTGGGGTGTTCTGTGGACACAGAGAGGCAGGATTCAGGTCTCCACAGTGGCAATAGATTATCTCAGACGCTCAGTTTTAATCCTCTAACCAAAACATGTGTAAACAAACTCTGCTCGCTTGAATTTGCTCCTCTTACAGGTTAACAATTCAGCTCAGACAGAAATGAAAATATTTGAGTGCATTCTAACTTACTCACTTTAAAACTAGTTTAAAAGCTAAACTTTGACCCTTCACATTTCTTAAAATAGCTTCCACTTCTAATGTTTCGTTACATGCTTCGTTTGATCATTCACATCCTTTTTATCTTTCATTAAAAAAATACAACTCTTTTGCTGATCCTCTCTTTCCACAGAACTTTCCTCTTTGAACTCAGTCAGAATCGTCAGAAAAAGGAAGCCATTTGTTCCGACTGCTCGCTTTCCTGTGGACGTAGGGAAAAAAAAATCTTTGAAAGTGGAACTTCCTTAGAGAGTGAGCAAAGGAATTAAAGCTGCTCTAACTCGATCTGATTTAAATAAATATCTTAGTAGTTTGAACTTAGCTGGGTAGTTTTACTTTACAACCCAACATGGAGTTAGATGTTATTTGTATCCTGAATTTGAGAAAAAAGAAAACAAATAACCCTAACCTAACCGCACTAAAGAAGGTAAAATTATCAGCAGACCATGTCTAGTTTTAAAAATGGCTCTACGTGAAACAGTTTGCGATAAGATTGACAAATCTAGAAAATTTTAGACAAGTAGTCTCAAGTTTCGCTCTAACAAACAGGGGCTTTTTCACAGTGGGAATTGACAATATGCAGTAAAACGACCAGCGAATTCAAGCTAGAAATGCTCAGAACTGAACCACTTTTTGTTCTTGTTTTCCTTTCTGACTTTGCTGCAGCAGCCGGCTTTTAAATGAGAAAAAAAAAAAAAAAACACAGCAGGTGGTTTTCACCATTCAGACGATCAGAGGCGAGCGCCCAGAGGCGAGCCGGTTTGTAAACTTCAAACCCCTCATCTCAAGCCTCAAATGTTTTAAAATTAAAAACAATTCTGCTGACTTTATATTCATCTATTCACGTGCGAGTCGTAATGAAAGCCCGCTATTCACCATCTGTGTTACTTTATTTGATCAGAACTAGAACCTGGTAATCTGGCTGCCAGGTTTGAGAGTGAGACTGCAATCTGATGACACTGACAACCTTTACAGAGTGTTCCTGTCCACTGCCAAAAGCATGCAGGGAGTCCTAATAAAACATATGAGGAGAAGATGTATGAAAACAACTCAAAACTTAAGAAAATAAATAGAAATTAAAAATAATTTGATCTTAAAAAGGATTAAATTGTTGCAGTAAATTATTATATGTCCTAGTGTGCAATCAGTGTCAAATAACCTGATTTTTGTGCAAGAATGTGAACATAAAGGCTACAAATAATGAGCAGCATTTACTAGCACACAACTACCATGTAGCTGTAAAAACATGTAGAATAGTGTCCCTCGAGGACTAGGATTATTCCCAGTCTGTGCAAAACTAAAGCTAATACCAACATAAAGACAAAACGAAGCTAGCTATCAAACCCTTGAACAATGTTTACATCTTCTCAGATATACTGATGGAACCTGACAATGATTAACTATGTTTAACACCTGATTTTTTTTAAAAAAAAGCACAAAAATCTTGAAACCTCCAGCAAAAACTACTGCTGTTTTATTATATTTATTTGAATTTTGAACAACAAAGTTCTTGCCTAAACACTTTTGTTTCCATTTCTCTCCATTATTTTAAAAGCTTACAGTCATTGCGAAAAATTACTTTCTTTAGTAGGTTTCTTGTTATTTGGGAGGATAAAGACAAAAATTAGAAAACTATCATGGAATTAATTAGGGTGTCACACAAGTAAATAAATGACGACTCATTAGGCGCGAGCTACAACCACTTTAATCCTTGTCCATTTTTTTCCTCATATCAGTGTATTTTTCTTTCATTTCTTTATTAGTCCAGCTATTTATTCAGTCGCACTATAAAGATGTGACTGCAGTCTGCAGCCAATAACCCAAATTCAACCAATCTCAGTAAATTTGCCTCAGTGCAAGGATTTCATGAAAGTGGTGGAAAACGGTTTTGTGCCGAGAGAAGGATTGTAATGGCAAGGACAAAATCTGTCAAGAACTTGTCTACAGCACAACATGACAGAGAAGTGTTACGATAAGTACCCATGACAACGGATGTTGAATCCAGACGAGTTGCCAGAGCAGAAAGAACCACCACACACTATATGATGATCTAATAACCAGTTTTGTTTTGGTGCATTTGATAAGCAACAAATTTATCCGTTTTCAGTTAAATACCTTCATTGTCTGATTATTTTTAATACACTTTTTTATAGATTGCTGAGTTATATCAATAACATAATTATATTGAGAATGTTATTTTTAAAAAGCACATTAAACAGATTTGTTGCCCTGACTGACTTGCATGAAACACCTGCAGCTATTTATTTACAACTTCATTTGTTCTAACCATGAGCAACAATCAAGGAGGGACTTGTTTATTAGACTTCTACTTCAAGATAAAATGTCAAGATATTGCTGCAGTGTAAGCAATTGGGGTGTAACACATTAATCCACATTAAGGATTAATGAATCAATTACATCATAGTAAAATGAGAACATCAGTTCATATCAACATTATATTCCTGGATCGATATATTGATCGCAGACTTGCAAACTGAATCAATCATGACAGACCTTTTGATATTGAAACATCCAATCATGATCCAAACAAATCTATACAATATTGTATTTGAATAAAGCTGGTATTTTACATACCTAATTAGCTACAATATTATTAAATGTATGCACCTTATTATTAGGGGTGCAACGATAAAGAAAATTCACGATTTGGTTTGGTTCAACACTAGTCTCACGGTTTGATACGTTTCGATACAAAAAAAAGAGAAATTTTCATGCCCTTTCTAACTTGTAATTTATTTGAATTAAGTATGAACATTTGTTTAACCTCAAAAGTACAGTTTTTAAATTAAATGTTGCTGAAACAGCAAGTTTCTCAGTGGATCTGCACTCGAAAATGCAGCCTAGGTGGAGTAGTCAAACACAGATCCACTGATCCTTCAACACAGAGCATCTTTAGAAGACAAGATGATAAAATAAAATTTAAAAATCTGTATTGTTCGATACAAGTGTGTATTGAATGGTTCGATACGGGTACATGTATTGTTGCACCTGTACTTATTATAAATCTTTCTTTTTATAACACCTTGACCTCGATCTGGATTCTACCTCACTGTATTTCTACTTTATTTTATTTTTATTATATTTTTTCTGTTTTGTTTTATATGCCTAACATACTTTACGCTGTTTAATTTAGCATTTCAAACTTTACATTACTTTAGAGTTTATCAAGTTGTTTATCTCGTGTGCCAATATGCATCGTAATTTTGTTCTACAGTGCATCCCTGATGTTATGTTTGAATGACAAAAGAGAATCTGAATTAATATAAATTGTGTGGCAGGTCAATGTGAAGATGTTTCAAAGAGAGTTTAAAGTAACAAGAATCTATTGTATTGCATTTTAAAATGAACCTTTTATTGACATTTTTCAAACAAACTAAGTGGCAATCAGCACAGAATATGTATCTTCTCAAATCCCGATAAATCTCTACCTTTTGTACTTTTAAAACATAAAAAAATGGGTAAAGTGACACTGAACAGTCCTGAACACATCCTATCCTGACGTTTTACTAGACTGCAGTGTGCCATGACCTGCTAAACCGGCCAACTGGAAACAAGGGTGACATCATGCACTCACACACACTGACATGTGCCCACCTGGGCCCCTGCTAGTGTCCAGAGAGAATAAAACAACATGTATTGTATTTGAGACACTAATTTGTACAAAACAAAATAAAATAAAGACAAATAAAAAAATATATTACAATTACTACAATGGCATCCAGTTAGTACACTTAAAAGCCATACTAGAGTGATACTATTATTTTTTAATCTAACACAATTAGTAATGTAGACAATACGGAGGTGAGACTAAATATTTGTGAAGTAGTGAATGAATAGATCATTTTCTGCATTGTACAACTGTATAAACAGCCTTGTTTCCTAAACAGCCTCGGGTTAGAGGGGGGCGTGGTGCTCTACCAAAACAACACTTAGCACATAATGGCGGGCGGCTGTCATATTGTTATGACAGGAGCGTTTTACTTCTCAAACAGCTAGAAATAAAACACGCGAAGTCAAAAAATAATTAACAGATTAGCTCACGACAAATCTACCAATATGACAGCGTGGAACCCCCTTTTATGTGTAAAGTGTAATATGGTTAAATTCGTGCACAGCGCTGCACAGGTTCGACTGGTTTTTAAATAAAAATCGCTTTGTATTTTCACGCAATTACGTAACGATTCCGCCGCAGCACGAGAGCAGCTGGTTACGATTCAATTGCCAGGTCGCGCGACGACCGATGCTCCTCTCCGGGGCTCTCGCGGAGGGGTTCACGAGCGGGTGAGCAGGCGACAAACGCTGGAAAGCAGTCCGCAGACTCATCGGTTAAACAAAGGTCTTTAAAAAGTGAAATAAAATTGTAATAAACATGACGTAAAGCCATAGAAAACTATAAATAATAACGTTTGTTTTCTTAACGTGACCCCAAAAACAACGCCGTCGAGGATAAAGATTGAACGTAGTTGCACATTTAAAGTGTCTAAATTGAAACGCTACTTTCACCACAAACTAAACTTTGTCAATTAAAGTAAAAAAAAAATAAAGGAAAACATGGTGGCTTACCGTGGGCTGGTAACATGACCTCCCCGTTTTCCTTCTTCGCCGCAGAAATGTTGTTAAAACCACGAATATCGCTGCCATTATTAATGTTACTCCCGGGTCCGGAGGTCAACAACAGTTTATGTTTCTTTTTCTCCTCCCCGCCTCCCTTACCCTTCTCTCCTAACAGTTTGTCTTTACTCTTGGGTTTCGAGGAAGAAGGCGTCTTGTGTAGGAAGAAATCGCTCTGTTTCAGGACTTTGTGTGCGCCCGTCGGTGTCTGGGAACCACCGGTAGCAGGCACCGGAGGGTGGCCGCCGCCGCTCATCTTAACCGGGCCGAACAAGGTCCACAAACCCGGGTTGCTGCTGTAACTATGCTGCTTCGGGATCTGCTGGAGTTTCTCTTTCCCGCTGCCGTCGCTCCCCACACCGCCGTCCCTGCTGCTGTGTTTCTTGGGCTTAACGCTCGGCTTCTCTTCGACTCGGACCTTCTTGGATGGCGGCGGGCTGAAATCTCCGGTGGATTGCGAACGGACGTCCGGTGCTCCCTTTGCCTCCGTCTGGTTACTTTTTACGGAGGCGACAGCAGCGGTTCCGGAGAGGTGAGCACAGCCCTGCGAGTCAGCCATCTTGAGGCTTCTCCCTCTATTTACTCCCTTCCCCAACCGCCGCTGCTGCTATTTTTTTCCGAGACGTGCAAGCAGGCAGGGAAGGGGCGGGGACTGAATTTGATCGACGTGTAAGGAATCGAAGGCGGGGTTTAGACTTGATTGACAGACAAGTACATTGAAGGCGGGGCTTAACAGCATAAACAAACTGCTTTCTGTGTATTTTTATAGTAGAAGGTCTTACAGACGTTAAAAACTAATTTCCAAATATTTTTCTCTTCAAAATAACCTCAAAATTATAAACAAGCATATCATAATTGTGACCCATCATATCAAAATGAGGATTAAGTCAAATTTGGTCAAAATGACAATCACATTTTCAAATTACTGGCTTTAAAAGCTACATTTTGATACCTGGACCATTCGGATATCATAAGTGGATCCAGATATACGACTTATTTGTCTTGTTGGTTACAATAGTACTTGGTCTGAATCCTAATTTCATGTAATTTTAATGAGGAATTGTTGATGTCATTGTAAAAAGGAAACTTCAAATAGCATTTGAATTTTGAGATTTTCCATATTTCTAGCTCATAGGGAAAATCTCAAAATTTAAGAGGATTTTTGCTCAAAATCAGGTTTTTTGTTGCTACTGCTCAAAAGTGCTTCAGAATTTTGTTTTATGATTATATTTCAGACAGTTCAAACGATACACTGATAAGGCATTTATTTATTATGCTTTGACAAAACACAATTTTTAATCAAAACACTATTTACCTATTTTTCCATATACCACTTTTAGACTTAATCCACGTTTTGATGTGATGGGTCACAATTATTACATTATGTCTCCAAATTATGACTTAGCCTCTTATAATTATAAACTACTTTGCCAAAACTATGCATCCCATAACCATTAAATACAATCTCAAAACTATGACTTAGCCTCGCATAATTGCACAATATCACCTCATAATCATGATATACTAGACACAATGGCATTTATTCATAAACACAGGAGCAAAAAAAAAGCAACATATGCAGTAAAACAGTTTCCCCATTTTCAGAAATGAAAGCGTTGTGCTTGAGTTTAGTTCAGCACCTAATATCTGTTTCATATTTTATACGGCACGCTTTGAGACTGAGCTGACACAGATTTCAGTTCCTTCAGATGGCATTGCAGCTACTGCTCGCACTCATCTTTAACCAGCTATATTTATAAGCCATTACATAACATGTTAAAATGCTCACTGGGGAAACAGAAGTGACCCAGTTAAAACAGCAACCTGGATTCATTTATGCCCTTAGAAGAAAAAGGAATATTTATTGTGCTACAGAGAGAGAGCTCTGCATTTGCCAAGTAAAATTTAATGGCAGATTGAGGTTTTTTTTTCTTTCAGACCACTTAAGTCTTCTGAAATCCACTAAAACACAGTTTCACATTATTTATAGGCCTAAAACCCATGAATGCATGCAGCTCAATACCTCCTTTACAGCGAGGTCGTGTGTATAATTGGGATCTAAAAGCACAGACAAAAAGACCACCTCTGCTTCTGCTAATCATACAGGGGGGAAAAGAAAAAAAAAGTCATTTTCACGCTTGTATAATTAAATCTGAATTGAACACTGTTTACATGTGAGCACCAGCAATTAATTACAGCGCCAGCGTCCACCTGCTGTGCCTCTTGATGCGCGTCAAAGAAAATTTAACTGTGCAACCTTCAACGTCTCTGTGGAAAACACAGAGTGTGGGTTCTCACCACCTGCCAGGATCGTCATATTAGTGTGTGGCAGTGTTTATACACATGTAAGAGGACTTCCTGCTGAGACAGCGCCGCACACTTCCACAAAAATGTAATAGGTTCTTTATAATGTTCTAGTTCACAAGTACAGTAAGAATGATTTATTAAAAGCCAAACTTTTTGTTTTGTCTCATCACAAATAAATTAAATAAAAAGCAGCCAAATGTTCACTTGATGTTCATTTTTACTGATTGATTTCTGCAACATACAAACATTGTGTGTGTGTGTGTGCGTATGACTGGACGCAAACCACACAGGCGCAGCAGCGAATGGCCTCGCTCGTGACTCAACCATGATTGGCGGGCAGTGGAAAGGATGAGAGGGAGGGCAGTTGCTCTTAAAGGCACAGGTGGGCTTCTTTTCTGAGTTTGAGGTTATGTGAGAGTGTGTGTGTGTGTGTGTGTCTGTGGCGGGGTTAAACAAAACAATAAAACAAACCCAAATAATATAAAGCTAAAAAAAAAACTTTTATTTGAGTGTACTTTGTAAATTTAAACTGCCAACATTTCACAGATGCTTCAGTAAAGCGATCAGTTGGCACAGAGGCTTGTTTAAAAAAACAAAACAAATAATAATAATAAAATCTGTTGCATTGATTCTACCCAAACAGCAAAGAAAGGTGGAAAAGTGTCATCAAATTAAAAATGTGGAGCATGTGTGAAAAAAACAAAAAACTAAACGGAGGCATAGATGTGTGGACTGGAGACGCAACAAACAACCATGTATAAAAAAATAACTTTTAAAATACCATTTACAAAAAAAAAAAAAAAATGACCAATATTATTCATCATCATTAATATTATTACAATCTTATTGAAAGCTTGTTGTAGTCATCAGAGGGGTGGGTGGGGGGGGGGG
>JAUBOC010000063.1:10308212-10324875 GCA_032275365.1 Anablepsoides cearensis
TGTATGTGTAAATACTCAAATCATTGCTCTAATTAACTACATTTTTTGCCAGTTTCTGTTTTCAAACCTCTAAATTAGCTGTTGACTTTGTTACTGTAAGAAGTTTCTAGCTCGTTTTAAACTCCTGTGTAAATAACGTCTTTCCCAGACGATCAGCTCACACGGCATCCAGACAAATCACAGCTCAGATAAACATTTCTCGACAACGCTTTCAACAACGGGTTATTAAGTGAGACGGTGTCTCCTGGCAACAAGATGCCCCCTCTGACATTAAAGCTGCAGAACTGAGGCAACTTTGAGGCATCCGTCAACCTTGTTAAAAAGTGTATCTGCTGCATCTGATGACTGGGGGCCTTTTGTGAAGCACAACTCCTGCTGGGCTCAAACTGAACAGCTGAAGGAAAATAAATGAGGAGGGGAGGGGGGAGATGAGTAATTGAACAGAGAAAAAAAACAATGAAAAAGAGAGAACTGGACTGTATGTACATACGACTTTGTTCTCAAAGAGATGAAAACACTTCAACTAGCTTCAGTATGTAGTGTTGCACAGTGTTGCAGAACGTTATATAAACAGCTCCTCCTCAGGCCGTTGTTAAAAGCTGCACAGAAGTTAACTTTACTGAAGAACGGCTGCATCTGTGGGCTGAAACGGAGCAAAGATGCAAGAAACTCTCACGAAAACAAACCCTACTGCTTTTGTTTGCGCAGCTTCATACGCTTTCATTGTGTGATTCAAATAAACTCGCTGAGTTGGGATATTTTTTTATTTTTATTTTTTTTGGACATTGTTTCTTTAACTAAACACAACCTCTGCTATATTCAGTAGCACTTCACACCTACTCCCCGCCCCTGTGTGAACCTGTTAATTCATTTTTGAGGAGGATGAGCATCGCTCGGTGTATTCAGGGGAAAAAAAAAAAAATATATATATATATATATATAAAGCTGCAGCACAAAAGAACATCACGCACAAACCGTGCAAAACAAAAAGCCAAATTACCTGCGTATGCGAGGTGGTTTTGGTGGTGGTGTGTCCCATCTTTCATCATCTGATGGGTGGCTTGCTTTGTCAGGACTGCTTTCACTCTGGATCGAGACAAAAAGATTGTTTACAGACGTGGATAAATTTGCTGAAACACTTGATTTCTCATGAAGGGCGATGCTTTTAGCCAGAAAATAGTCAAATAAATGATTTGTTGTTTGAACCAGGTTGTTGGTATTTTATTTTACACTTTGAAACTGTTTTTTTACAAGCTGACCATAATTTTAAATAGACACTAGTGTCCACCAAGTTATGTAAGAGAAAAAAAAATTTAGCTTTCAAATGTTTAAATCTGATTTTTCTTTACTCTATAAAATACTTCCACATCAAAGACTACTGCTAATGCAATATAACTACTTAGCTATGGTGTGTTCAAGGACTGCGGAAAGGAATTTTAAAACATAAAAAGATTTTTAAACGTCACTAGCTGTTTAAATGACACCCTGTCAAAATAAAATACTTTTTTCTTTTTCTTTTTTTACATGGAGGCCAAAGTTATTTTGTATTTAGACAAGGGAAGTGAAAACTTTCACTACCTAATTTATCTGGTATCTACATCTAAAAAGGAAAATTCAGTAAGTTTTCTCTCTTTAATCTTCCCTTGATCTTTCTGGAGTATAGTTTTTCAAAGATAGCTACAAAACTACACAATGTTTCTTCCACCGTGACTCATTATCTCACTTGTGATAATGAGACTTTAGTTGCTCTTGACTGGAACCGGTGGAGCAAATCAGGCTAAAGTTACAGTTTGTGAAGCCAGCGGGGGGGCTTGATGCAAGAATAGAACATGAATGAGTAGTTCTGAGTCGATCAGATGAAAACATGTTCGGAGGAATGCATCAACTGGACAATACAAGTGCAAACGAGCACAGAAGCCAGTGTGGGATGTGTAGGTTTATTGTTCGCACTGCCATTAGAAGCACCTATGTGGGTGTTACAGTCACTAACAATGGCTGACTGGGCATGAGTCAATGTGTGTATGGACTGAGTCAGAACAGCTCCCTGATAATGATAAGCCGACTTGCAACACCGTGAGGTAACAACAGATTTAAAATCAGCAGAAACAGCTTGAACTGCTGTTGTGGCCTTTTAACAAATGTTTAGCGCCACAAACTTTAAGTCAAGAATTTAGAAACAAAGAAAGTTTAGAGTCTCAGCGGAGCAGTCTTTCAAAAGCCCCCTTTTCTCAGCTCACGCTGGTCAAAGTGCATTCTACTAGAGGGGTGATATCATCAGAGCTTCCTGAGCAGGAAGTTGGCTGGTTTGCTGCCAGGGAATTCTCTCATCCCCGTACCATCTGTCTTTGGACGCACTGATCTTCCTCACTCGATCCTCATGTCCTCGAGATACACACATGTGGTGGAGTACCGGGCACCGTAATTCTGTAGTTCTAAATCATTTATCATCATCTGCTGCCAAAGGCGAGAGGCAACAATGTTTTTTCTCGTCGTAGCAAAACATCTCATGAACCAGTAAACGGATTTTAAAGTGCCTGTGACATGCAGATCCATGAAATACAAAAAGTCAAAAAAATTATATTTAAGAAACTTGGCATAATACATGTGATTTTACCCGTCATGTCACATATTTGGCATATTTTCTTTTGAATTTGCCTCAGCTTAAGTGAAACAGGAAGTGACATCAAAGGGGAACTCTTTGAGAAAGAAAACTCCCTGCTTTTTGTTTATTGAAACAATATTATTTGAACTATGACTTTCTCATCTCCCTATGATAGTGATCAAAATAATCTAAAGAAACACCAGATTCTTCTCTACAGTCTGTTGGCCATAGTAGCAATGCTCTGTTTGCATTCAATCGGTCCCCTTTGACATCACTTCCTGTTACTGAAAATGCAAATATTTCAACAAATGTTTATCTCAGCGGCATGAAATCGTTTTTACGGTATGTTATTAATGTTATCTTTCCAAAAATACATTTATATTTACTAAAATATATTGATGTCACACGCACTTTAATGAAACACTGAAAGCTGGATGTGCTTTTAAAACTGACTTCAAAAAGGCAAGTTTAACAAACAACAATGGTTCTAACGCAGTCAGTTTAGCAGATATAGAGCTAATCAGAAAAGCTTAAAGAAGAATAATCAAGCCTACAAATATTTCCATCCTTTCTTGCTTGGCTTCAGAAAAAGGTGCGTTGAAATTAGCTACCAGCTCTGTTGTAGTTTATTGTTTAATTAAATCAAGAATAAACATTTTCCATTTCATTAAAGCATCTTTTCAGAGAAATTACTAAAAACGTAGCCAGTGACCAAAGTTTCCAGCTATTCATTGAGATTTTCATTAACTTTGGTACTTTAAGTTGAAAATTCTGTGTTCCCATTTATTTTTGACCACTAATAAACTGCAGGGATGCTACAAGAAAAAAAACTTCTTAAGCCTAGTAGGGTTGAACTAAGTACATCCAAAAGTGTTTATGGCGCTTATGACAATATTTTGGTGTGTTTACCAGTTGCTGACAGGTCGTTACGTTGCGGCATCATTCCAATCTGTGGTATGATGTTGAACAACCCGGATTAGTAAAACACATGGCTGCCTGACAACAAGTTTGAACCTAAAATTAGAATCAGACTCAGTTCAAATGAAGTCATAAAGAGTGTTTGTATCCATATCGTTTGTTTGGCTGCACTAAAAACTTTTCCCTTAATATATAAAAATAAAAGGAGGGAGGAAGTTGTGTCAGCACTTCATCTACTTAAACCGGTCGGTATGGCCAAGGCTGTAAACACGCTGTAATCTTGTGGTATTTTTACCCAGGCCTGTCAGGCATTTCATAAATACCGCAGGACACAGTGTCATCTTCTAATGTGTCCTTAAAAGGTGACTTTAAGTCTCGATGGGGTTGTATTTATAGCTATATGGAGCTTCTTCTGTTTTCTTTATGTGACGGTTTAGTTTTAGATTTAAACTCTCCGACTCAGCTGGACTTCCAGGAGGAAAAATATTTGTATGTTTGGGGCAAAGCGAGCCAGAATGAGGTCAGCAGTGACTGACAGAGCAAAGCTTTGTTTTTTTTCTTTCAGTCTCTTCTGGGTTCTGGACAGATCAGAGATCCTCTGAGTTTCCAGAGAGCTGACTCCTCTTTTCTGCTGCCTTCTTTCACTTTACGACTAATTTCTTTTCCCTTCAAAAGTGTTACTTAGCGGCATTCTGCCTTTCTTTACCAGCAGACAAAACGAACAACATGAGAGTCATACCATGCCGTCGTGTATCTGCGAGTTGGTGGGACTCTCCAGGATCAGCAGCTGTTTCTCAAAGAGCTGAGCGATTGCTTTGTGAACCAACTCGTACTGTTCCTGAACAGAGACACGGACAAAGAGTCACCACTTTTCTGCAAAAACAAACATCTGACACGTCCTACATCTGTCCTAATAAATAAAATAAAAATAATGAAATAAGAACCGACCTTTGTTTGGACAGCAGAGTGCCGCTGCGTCCTCATCTCTTGGATCAACTGGTAAACATTAAAATCTTCTGGAATTCTCTTTAGAATTGCAGAAAGAAATAAGAGAAGTTGAGTTTTTGGTTTAACATGGAGCATTTAGAAGTCATAATAAGGCTGGTGAGTGTTTTTTACCCCAGCTTTAAGGAGGTTCCATGTGTAGTCAATAGCACAAATAGCACCCGTCCTCCCACAGCCTGCACTGTACAGTCAGAGTGAAAAAAAAAAAGAAGGCATGAGACATTTTAAAATTTCACCAAATAACAGTGAAGGAAAATCTATAAGCATAAACTATTTGTTTTCTTTCTGAAGGGGATTAGAACACAGATATGTTTGAACAAAACGCGTCATTTAGACAGGAAACAGACAGACAGCAGCGACACAGGTTCATCACGCGTACAATCATAAAACCTGATCTCATGCTGTCACAGAGCTTTCTGTGACTTCTAAAGAGCAGTTCCTCCACATCAACCCACACAAAGCAGCTCCACAGACGCAGAGACGCAGCTTTGAGTCCTGCTGCGGAACAGAGGAACCCGGCAATGTCCTCGGGCTGCTCATTACAGCTTATTGCACACACAAGGAGAAAAGAGTGTGTGTGTGTTGTGAGTAAACACATGCATGTGTGCAGCTCAGAACCTAAATGTATTGAACGCTTTTTTGTTGTTTTTTTTATAAAGGAAAGATAATCCTTATTCTTTGTACATCGGTGAAACCAGGCTGTGGTGCTTTAATATTATTTAAAAAATGTTTTTTTTTATTACATTTGCTGTCATAGAAATTAAATTATTGACAAAAAATGCACAGATGTCCCCCATCGCTGAGGGATTTGAATAATGAACATAGTTTTTGAGATGGACTGAAATCGACATTTATGTTTTTGGTGCAAGATAGACTGGTAGAAGTAACAATATGTATGTTTAATCCACCACCAGGCTCAATGGCAGAGATGTATTAATCTTTGGCCATCCTAATCATTTAATCTTTTTAAGCAACATAAAACCTAGAAAACTGGTTTACATATATTTATGATGGCCATCTTGGATTTTGAAGTGGCAACCTAATTTTCAATCGTGACTTTTCTTACATCAGGATGCAGCCACACACCAAAATCAATGTTTATTTTTCAATTTATCCGGCCCACAAAGTTACAAAGTTAATTTCCAAATTCCCACTTTGCTCTGCAATGGGGGGCCAATCAGTGTTTTAACCCCAGGGCAAACCTGGGTTATTTTTGTTTTGGTTCATCTTAAAATGATACCAGAGTTAAGCTAAAATACATTTGCTTTACTTAAACCGTTGCTCATTTAAACAAACAATTCAAATCAATTATTCAGATTTGTGCTGAGCAATAACAGATCCAGCTGCTCAGCGTACTGATCAGGCTGGAAATGAATGGAAGAAACTGAATGGCTCCAGTTTTTAATTTAAAACTTAGCTTAAAAAAGTATTTTCTTAAAGAAAACTTACAGTCAAACGACTCAAACGGCCTTTATATTTATCTAATCAGCCAGCTGTAATGTATATGTGCCTACCTGCAGTGAATACATATAGGGACGTCATCGTTCTCTTGGTATTCTCTCATTAGTCCGATCATATCTAGTATGGAGTCGAATGATGACGGGACGTCGTGATCGGGCCAGTTGGTGTAATGGAACTGAGTTATCCTCCGAGTCTCCTGCAGGCACACAGAAATGTTGAAAGCTGAAACTAAATTGCCTGAAAGTGAAAAGAGCAAACCTCAACGGTTCAGTATTATTTCTTGTTGTGACTTACATTATTATACTGCACGGTTAAAATCCTTATACAATAATCTGTTCTGGACTGCTCCGACTCCTAAAAAGAGAAAAGAAGAAACAGGGACACAACCTTTAACTGCAACACTCATTAGAATAAAGCCCATTTGTTGACTCACAACTATAATGTTGCACTTTTTTTTTAACTTACACAAGAGATTTTGAAGGGGCCGAAAGTCAGGGGCTCCTCGTTTAGCCTTGGAAAATACCGCTCGCACTTTTTCTAAGCAGACAAGAGCAGAAGTGAACTTTAAAAAAAAAAAAAAAAAACACCAGACAGATGCTACAGCCGCCTTCACACATAATAAACTCTGTGGTCTGAAAGACACAGTTCGTGTGACAAGCAGAACACAAGCAGTTCCAATTATGGAAAATGACACATTATTCTAAAAAACTTCAAATTCCTTTTTTAACAAGAGAAACTTTTGCGCCGTTTAAATTCTGATGTGACTGACGAGCAAGGACAAACATCTTTTGTCCCACTTTACTCTCTGTCAGTTCAGCTGACGGCTAGCTTGATGGAGCCCTGTTTCGGTGTAATTAGTCAGGTGCGACAGCTTTTTTAAGTCTGCGGAACAATTTGCATATTTAGACACGAACGAGCTCATATTTCAGAATATACAAGAAAATTAGAAAAATTTTCATCACGTCTACCGAAACTGGAAAAAAAAAAAAATCAAAAAATGATTATATTTTTAGTGAATTGTAGGCCTTCCGTGACTCTTTGATGCATTACTGTGAGAACTATAGCTCCAACTGGAGAGAACTCACAGGTCGGGTCTCCTCAGGCTTTACAGACAGATAAAACCTGAACCAGTCCACAATATCCCAGACCTCCATGATATTAAGATGAAGGTCAACCCTGAGTCTCCTGAATCAATATAATATCGCTGAATAAACATTTTTTGCTGGGGGTTGTATAGACTTGAGCAAAACACGAGTATTTACAAGCTACCCGAGCTATCAGTCACTTTATTTTATCTCCAGTAACCATGGATCAATTGAAACAGCTCAAGGCTTTGGAAACTGCTAATGATTTTGCCTGAAAGAAAAACGCATTCAAGCGCAGAAAAGAAAGGCAAAAAAATAAGAAAAGAAAAAGCACCCGAAAAAATCCTCTTCAAGGATAAACAAATCCTGACAGAACGATGAAGTCTGCTGCAGCCTTCATGGAAATAAAACCAAACTAAGAAGACAACGCACTCATTTCACATCGATTGACACAAGAAACAGCCTTACCCTTCCCATCTCAAATTCTCGACAAGCCATCACAATAACCTGCAGAGACACAAACAGCACGGATTACAATCAATAGAAACGCACTCAAAGCTTCATTTCCTAAAAATACAATTTAGCTTATTTCTAAGCAACCTATTCATGAGTAGCTTCAAATTAGGCAGATTTAAACTGCATCAATACATATATACACAGAAATATTAATATTATTCAACTTCTATTACAAAACTATCTTTTTATCACAACAGACCTGCGATCTAAGTTCTCATATTAAAACACATCTTTGTTATATTTTTAGTGGGAAATGGAGATTGATATGATCTTTCCCAGAAGCTAATACAAAGACAGCAGTGAGAATAAAGCACACAACCAACAACGCATGTATGACAGTGATGGGCTGTTATTATTACAACCTTATCTGTCAAAAAAAACATGTATTTTTCCATTACTATAAGTTTTATTTGTGTACAGCTTCGCAATAGTTGTTGACAAAAATGAAATTAAATAAAATCTATCCTGTTAAATGATTGGATGTAATCTATTATAATTAACATTATATAAAATTAAATACTTATTATTAGGAAACTTATCTGAAAGTAAGCCTGTGTGTATTAAAATTTGGGTATTTGTGAGTAAAAGTAAATATATCTCCTTACATACTGTAGATACATTTATGCAGATATGCATAAATAATAAGTGTGCGTATAAGTACACGTTTTTCTTGCAAACAGCCAAACAAATTTATTGAATAATTGAAAAAGTATGATTTAATTATTTTAATTAATTTTATTTAATCAGATTAGTGTGAAACTACAACATAAATGTAAAAACATTTGATGCATTGCACTGGATTTAGCCTTTTTTTCCAGACAATAAACATGAATGGATGGAGGCAGGATCACATCCTATTTGGATTATTGATACTGAAATGTTTATTTTGTCACTGGATTATTTTCTAGATTTAATATTTATTTATATATTTTTATATTCACATTTCTTTAAGTTTAAAACACAAAATACTCACAGCTGTTTTGTGCTCCCAGTTCATCCTCCAGAAGTCAATGACCGTGTTCGGCAGCGGACCCTGAGTTGCGATGTAGGCGTGTGGGCCGTCCACACCCTGAAAAGACGCATGAATAAAACAAAAACTATGTATACACAGTGCATTCATGGACATGCAGCACTTACTAACTAGACAAATATTTACCAAAAAGAAAAAAAGAAAACAGAAGCAAAGTGTTACCTTAATGAAGTTTGCGTTGATGTAATCTGTGTCCTGATTGGTTGTTTTTAATGTCAGTTTTACTCTACTGTGGTCAACTGAGGAGAACAACACAAACGTTTTAATACTTTAAACCTAGACAAAGATAAAAAAAAAAGTAAAAACTGTTTGATGCATGAAGTCATTGAGTCCATCTGTTTAGGATAAACCAGTTCTTTCTTTGCTCCATCAGCTCATTCACTAAAAGCTTTAATACATGAATGAACGGATGGAAAAGGAGGATAAACATAAAAAAGTAGGACAGATGTTGGGTCATATAAGGGAGCCTAAGGTAGTAACTCATGACCTGTTAAAACACATCAGTGCTTCTTCTGTAAACACTTATTTTTTTAAGTATTTAACAGAAATATATACAGTTATTTCTCCTCATTGTCCCCAAACTGCCTGCTCTTTGCCCTTTTTTCTAATACTGCATTTTCATCTTTTTTTTGCAGCGCAGGTGCTAATATCACTACAGATTAAATGTGGATTTGAGTCAGGCAGTGACCTTTAAAGCTGCAGATAAATGCATGAAATGTTTAAAGCTGCTTCTCTTGCAGGACGCAAGGCTGCATGGAAATCCAGAGTCACAAAAAATGTTCATGCATCCTATCTAAAGACATGTGGCTTAAAGCTAAACTGCTTAATGACATAAGAGCTGAAGCGCTTCAGTGGCAGTCAGCCAGATCTTACATGGCAGTATATCTTTATATCTGTTCTTCTTCACGTTCTCCTCCCGCTCTCCTATGTTGGTCGGGTAGATCTTCTCTGTGCGGTACTTTGTCGATAGCCGCCGTAAGCGCTGAAATAAACAACAGGAAAAAAACAATGTTAGACAATTAAAAAAAAAAACGCATTATGATCTGTTAGCAGCTGTAAATTAGTCAACACAGTAGAGAAAACACAAGCTACACAGGAGATGAATAACTTGAAACAGAACAAGATGAGCTTGAGAGGCCAGTCAGACAGTTCATCAGCACCAGAATCAGATTAAGTAATCTCCAATCAGCCAATCAGTGTCAGACATGGCTTCAGGGCTAAAAGGGAAAGCTTTGGTCAGGTTAAACAACATTTCAGATGAATGGAATCAGCTGTTTGTTCATGATATAAATGTTAAAGAAAAAATAACCCAGTCTCACAAACACTCCTTTTCTCTGCATGATGCTGCATAAAGTTCAGTGCAGCCAAATCTAATAAAGGCTGACGCTGATGAAGACGCATTCAGTTAATGGAAAGAGAACAATTACATTGAGTCTCTGCTGACTGACTGTCCTTAAAGCCAAAAATAGACTTTTAACAACAGCAGATAAGACATGATTCAGTCTTATTCCTAATCAGTTCAGATATGTAGAAAAATGTTTTATTATTTCTTACACATAAAGCTAGTGTTCAGTTTAGAAGTAAATACTTATATTCTGGATGACCTAAAGTCAGAGTTTTAATGTTTAACAGCTGGCTGGATCACAACGAAAGGCCCTCCTTTAAAGGTTTTATGATTTAGAAAAAAGTTAGAGACATAAAGTGCTGAGAGTAGTACCCAACACACACTCTGAGTGCAAACAGATTTTAATTTGTGACATAATAGTTTTATTCATGACAGGCAGCTATAACAGCTGTCAAAACAAAAAACTGTTCAATGTTTATGTGAATTTTTACACTTCTCACATCATTCAATGATTGAGGGTTAATAAAGCTCAACCTTATCAGGGTTTTACAACAATGTGTTAGAAAACAACGAAACTAATCTTAACCACAACTTTTACTTTAACGCTCGACACCGCTTGATTTCCTCCCCCAAATTTACCTCTGTCAACTCTCGTCTTCACAGGTTTTAGTTGCTGTTTCTTTTCAGGAGAAAAGTATTTGATCTTTTTTTTGCTTTGAACTTGGCATTTCTAAAACCATTGTTTTCCCTCTGAAGAAGTAAATTTACACTTTTTACAGAGCGTTTTTCTTGGTGGTCCCAGGACTTCCCTGTGAGCCTGAGCATCATAGTAAAAATTTTAAAGACTTCTGAAGTGAAAGAAACTTTTGCAGTCATAAAAACCTGCTGCTAACTTTGATAACATGGAATCATTCTCAGCGGCCCTTTTAGTCTGAAACAGTGCTAACACACCAGGCATATCTGCACTTTTCTTTTTTTTTTTTGCCTCTTTCCCTCCTCCCCTCAGTCACTTACTGAGTCTGAGAAAGTCAGCGTGGGCGTTCAGGCTTCTGAAGCCTCGTGTGAAAAATGGCCCCACCTCTCCTGATCGGCCCAACTGCAGGCTTTTCCTCGCGTTACTCTAACACGGACATGTTCAGCACATCCTGATTTCCTGAGTTTGTCGCACCGAACACCTACTTCCTGTTCTTACTTCACCTTCGGAGCAGGACTGTTTTAAACTTCATGCTTTTTCCCCGTGTCTTTTTATTAGCAAAATATCTCACAAACCACTAAATATTTTTTATATAAACTTGCAGCCATAATGGATTCAATCCAATTCAAGATGGGTTCAATCATCAGAGTTGATTCACACAGTCAATCAACTTTATCCTACATAAAAATATCAAAACCTCAGTCCATTGTATAAACCCTGAGGTAAAATTTGATGTCATTCACAAAACAAACTGAGCATGACATCTGATGATAACACAAGACTGCGCAAAAGGTTATTTTGAAGATTTAATCACAAGTCATTTGTTTTGGTTAAAAGGAACAAATTCCACAAACAAAAACAAACATCTAATTTCATCTCAACTTTAATGTTCATGATGTTTTAAAATTGCGGCGCTCCTACAACAACCAGACAGTTAAACTAAAAAAAACAAAAAGTTCTCCCAAAAACACCACAATATTTCTAAAAACCACAACAGTAACCGAAGGAGGGGAAGGAGTAAGAGAGCCAAGCACAACCAGAGACCGTGGGCGGCGACACAGCTGTGCATGTGTGTTCATTTATGTCAGTGTGTGTGTGTGTGTGTGTGTGTGTGTGTGTGGTAATAGCATTACGGCTCCTCAGGCCTCATGTGAATTACATTTGCAACAGAGGTCTGCTTCTGTGCTGGGCCGCAGCCCGGGAAGATCCTCAGACAGAAACACGCTAAAGAGCAGAGAAGTCAATGAAGCCGAGTCGGCTCTTTTATTAAAACGAATCACTTTGTTTGAACCAAATGGGGGGAAATAAGTGAATTTTCCCCAATGAAGCCTGCCTACTGTGACTTTTTTATTTAGCACTTAATCTGGCTTGACAGACTAAATCAGCAGTAGATTAAAACAAGGTCTTCATGTTAAACTTACAGAACATTGAGGATGCAGGAAATTCTAAGTGACATTATCAAACAATGCTTTTTATTATAATTTTAGTAAATTTGATGCAATTTTGTTGCCCTTACTGCCCACTACTAATGACTATTTGAACCTTCAAACATTGCTCCTGCTCCAAAAGTGCAAAACTGCACAGAGTAGGCGGGAAATGGGAAGATAAAATAGAAACGTTTTGATAAAGCATAGCAGATGATAATTTAGTCTTCCTGCTTGCTCAGCAACTTCAGAATCGATGCTAGCATGCTAACGTGTAGCACCCATGTTTACCTCTGTAAACACAGCCTGATGCACCTGACTTCTGTGCAGGCAGGTAGCTTCACACTAGAGTCTGATGGGGATCACATTTAAATTATAAACCATCACACCAAAAATAAATAAAAATAAATAAAAAAAATCAGAATTGAGAAATGAATCTGCAGCTTGAACGTTGTTTTACTTGCTGCAAAAACTGCCTTTTTGAGTGAAAGTAAATCGTGAGTCTCTCTGGAGAAAATAGATAGGTTTTGTTGTCTTTAATTTACAAAATTCAAACTGTCTTGTTCTGTTTGTTAGTTGTCCTTTAAAAGCAACATCAGCAATAATCCATCATTTGCCGCTGGCTTCCGAAAAAGCAATTTATCAGCGGCAGATGTCACAAATTAAATCTATAAACCAAGTAAAGACCACACAGAACAGGAAAAAATATGTAAAATGTGTTTCCAATTCTAGCTAGTGGAAAAACTTGGCCTGGACCAGTTTATTGAAAACATTTGTTCTTTATCGTTCATCGTAATTATTTCAAGTATTTGCTTTAGTATTAGTATAAAATTTCAGATTTTTGTTTAGCAACTCTTACTGACAAATAAATTAGTAAAAGAGTTACAACGTGGAGTTAAAACTCATACATGCATTGCAAATCAATACAAACAAAAATAATAATACTGTTTTTCTGTGATGCTACCTCAAGTTTAATGGGTTTAATATATGGATATGACAATATTGAGACTGTATAAACAAAATAGACAATATAAGTTTAGTGCTTTAATTAGAATTATCCACTTGTTTATATATTTATTAAAAATACATCACACAGGTTAAGATCTCTCATCTCTGGACTTGTCATTGCCTAACAAACAAACCGCGTTTCTTATTACATTTACTTCCTGTTACATAAACCACAAAAAGTCACAAACATCACACACCACACACACACACACACACACACACACGCACACTGCTCCCAGATATAATGGCTGTGCCTGGAGCATGCAATAGAAAGAAAAGAAATAGTGGGAAGTCCTTTCATGCTCATCTATATTTTTCAAATTTCTACAAACTAACAAGCTCCAGGAGGTATAAAAGGTATGAGAAAAAGATTAGGCAGGAAAAATATGGAGAACATGAAGTCAGAGACAAATCAAACTGTGAGACTAAAAATGAGGTGAAGGACAAGAGGAAAGTCGAGGCTTTTAAGAGCCTCTTGTTAACGAAGTTAATGGGCTCTTTTATTCGTGGCCCCAGTCTTTCATTCACACACACACACACCCTCTTTCACACACTCCGTCGCTTCACACTAACGTCTGGAGGTGGGTGTAGAGAAAGGAAGCAGAGAAAAGCAAATATTGTTGCCATCAAGATTCAAGTGCACTCCGTTCACGTTTTTGTTATTTACTGACGCGTATCAGTTTCAGCAAAAAAAACGGAAACGAACAAAGGAAACATCCTGGTCAGGAAAATGGCATCGTTCGATTTTTTTGCTTATGAGGCCACGAATCAAAACTTTTGTTTAGGATTAAAATTTCTCTGAAGTAAAGCTCAAATCTAGTTAAACCATAAAACGGTTAAAAATTGCCAAAAAAAAGTTTTTTTTCATTAAAAATCATCCACTCAAACAATCGGAAACTAAATGAATCTATATTATAAGAAGCTTTGCTGAAAAAGTCAACAATAAACTGGAGTTCAACACTTTAATTACTTTTACACGTATTATTGTTCAAACTGAATAATATGTTTTATCAATTGAAAATCCAATGTTTTATTAAAGTTTGTCTAGTGGATTCAACATTTTGAACTAATATCGGTATATTATCATATTATCATGTACAGGTAATCTGGTAACAAATAAAAACATTATTAATCCAACAGAAAAAGCTAAATCTAAACTAAACCATCCTGATGTGGTTTGTCACCTAATAAATGAAGCCAAAAAACAACAAAACATTTCTTTTATTAATTCATTTCTTTTTTTCTACACAAACGTGTTCAAGTTTGCCACATCGCTCCTGTTGCAGGACCTCATTTCTCTGTTCTTCACTTCCCATCAGACAGAGAAGTAACAGCATGACTGACTTGGCAGGTTTCCTGTGAAACACACGCAGGGTGGAGCCCCCAAAAGGCCTGTGCCAACTGCACGGACGGGCCCCCCCTTCCGGGAGCGGCTGAGTCATGTGTGCTCGCAGACACGTTCGCTCACAATGACTTGACTGGAGCTCAGATATCTGGAGGATGCCAAAGCAAATAAGTGGTGCTAAAGATTAAAGGATTAAAAAAAATTGACGAGAGGGAACCTTGCAGAAGCTAAAAGAGATGTTAGTGAGTCTAACCTAGTTTCAGTCTCCTGGCTGAATAAACCAGCGTCTCTGTACTTCCCTGGCACACTAAATAATTCACACACACACACACAGAGACAGAAACACATTCTGTTTCTTCAACTCAGCAGTAAGCACTGATTGGCAGAAAATATGTTCTTCCTGCAGAGGCAGTGGGGAAAAAGATTTGTCGAGTGTGGCCAGGAAGCGGGGTTGTTGAGCGCTGGTGGCAGAGAGGCTTTACGGGCGGTCACCTTCCACGCGCACATACACACACGCGCTAAAATAGGTCAGGCCTTACAATGCTCTCAGAAAAATCCATCTACTGCGCTGCAAGCATGCGGGGGAAAAGATGCTCTGCAACAGCGCGGAGAATAAAAGGGGGCTGGATGGGATGTGAGCCTGCTGCTCGCCTCCCCCCGTCTACAAACTACATCAGAGTGATGGCTGTTCAAACGCAGACTGGGATTTACAGGATCAATACTAGTTATACAAAAAGTGAACTTAAAACCAACAGGATGTAGATTTAACTACAAACTGCAGCCCTCTGATAAAATGATTGACTTTGTTCGAAACGTTTACTCACCGCTGTGGCTCTTAAAGAAAATCTGCTGGTATTTGTAGCTCAGTTGGAGTTCAAACCTGAAGGAACTGTTCACATATTTGAAGTAAAATTCTGTCAAAAGGTTATGAACAAGTAATATCTTACCTGCTGTAGATCGCTTTTTAGAAAGCCCCCCCATTTGGTGAAATAGTTTCTTTTTCATCAAACTGCTGTGAGGTCGGGATTAAAGTGGATTCCTGTCATCTTAAAACTCTCAATTATTTTAAAGTCATTTTTGACTTAGGGTTCCCACGTTTTTCCTGTTTATAGTTTCTTACAAACATTTCATTTGCAATCAAACTACGCAGTTCTGCTAAATTCTAGTTTCCCTTCACTGCTTTTCTGCGCAGTGTCTGCTAGTTAGTTTAGCAACGGCAGTGGAGGAAGTGAATGAAGCCAGTCTGTGTTGATAAGGCATCCAAATTAACTTAAATTTGTCAGACAAAATCTGTAGAATTATTTAGAGCCGTCTAGTTCACCTCGGTACTTCTCTCCTCTCAGTAGGTTTGTTCACAGCACACGCGATTTCCGGTTAGCTTTTGCAATGTATAGTGAAATAACAGATTAAAGATTAGAAAAAAAAAACATTTATTTGATCAAGAAGAATTTAATTAGAGTTCTTTTAAATTGGTAGTTTTCCATTTTAGTCTCGGTTTTCCTGTCAACCTGATCAGAATTAAACATTTACTCTAAACTGAGGTTGTTACCATCTATACCATCCATAACAGGAAATAATGTTATCACTTTCCTCAAACCTTTAAAAGATCTGAACTATCCCTTTTATTTAGTTTTAACACAATGCAAAATGCATTTATTGAAAAATTGCTAGATATACTCAAATAAAAAAATCTTAAAAGATCACTTTTTTCATCAACTACAAGTGTGAACTTTCTCTTTTGGTCACTTATCTGCAGTGACCATACTTCCACTTTACTGTGCAGAAAAATACAAGAACTACAACTCAGCTCAGCTGTTGTGTAAAAGGAAACAAGTCTGTTTCCCAAAATATTAAACCAGTTCTTCAAGTGTTTTTCCAGTAAAGATGCAAGTCAGCTGACAAGTCAGGCAGAGTCTATAAATAAACAGCAATCAAGCTTTTACTTATACGTATAGGGAAATAACCTCAAATCACCAAAATCTCCACACTGTCCGCTCACATGAGTCAGCAGACCGGACTCTGTGAGTGTTGACTCCTCATTAGCCAAAGATCTTTCTGAAGACAGCTTCAAACTGACGGGCACGCTCAAGCTTTATCAGACAACAGGCCGAATGAGGTCAGTGGAGCACTGATAGCATGAGTGGGCTTGAATATTCACACACGAACCTGAACAAACGCTCAGCTTGTCATTCTGTGACACAAAGCAGAATGTATTTTTTTTATATATATA
>JAUBOC010000063.1:10325746-10353067 GCA_032275365.1 Anablepsoides cearensis
GTCACCCATTGCAACCATCAAGCCCACTGGGAGCACCCATTCCTTTGAAATGTGTCTGACACAAGAAAGGTATTCGCAATACTTCCGACTAACAAGTTGCCGTTTGCTCCTTTTCATTGTCAAAAGATAAAACAAAAAAACGGAGAATAAAAAGGAGGATGTAGAAACAAAAAGACAAACAGAGAGGAAAGCAGAACCTGCAGGGAGGAGGAAATTTAAATGACGAGCTCACCTTTTAAACCGAAACAAAACAAGGAAATCTGCACATCTTTTTAATAACATGATCGACAGTTTCCACTTATAGAGAAAATTTCATAAGCGGCATCACTTTAAACTCCAAATCTTACTGTTGGGAGAGAAAAAATACAAAGAGGAAATGCACAAGTTTTCAGTTGCAGTTTCACCCAATTCTAAATATCTGCACCTAAGCAACCAGCTAGCGGTTATATTTGAAAATCAACATCTATTTTTGTGCATGGCCTGTAAAAAACTGTATGCATGTTATTTCACCGCCCACTCCAGCCAACATTAAACCCGCCTTGACTCATTTTGTACCAACTACAAAAGCCTGTTTATGATCCAATCTACTGGAATAGACGTCTTAAATTAAAATAGGCAGTGACGCTTTATCATAAACAGCTCTAGCTCTCTGGAATCCCAAAAAAATAACAAGGGTTCAAGATGCTCAGAACTGAACATAAGATCCTCATTCATGCAAGGAAATTAATAAACTCCGCAAATGTTTAGAGACATTTTGGAAATTCCCTGACGAATGCTGTTTGGAATTTTGCTGCCAATGGTTGGATACTGAGCTAAAGGGCCACCAGCTTCAGTTCTGCAGCTGATAATCATGTGACTCGTCATGTGACGGTCAGATTTACACAAAAACAAAACTGAGACATAACAGAGCAGATACTCTGATCAGTAGCTTTAACGTATCAAAAGTTTTTTTTTCCTGCATGGTCTGAAAGCAGAAAGGGTTAACCTGTATTAGCTTGGTTATAATTTCCCACTTTGCATCTAAGCCTGCAGCAGGAAGCAGATGTGGACAAACCTCATATAATCCAGGCATCTGGGACATGGGGTCATTTTGTGCGGAGTGTGTGTGTGCGTGCACGTATTTATTGCTTCCCTGCTCAGATAATCACTTTCTGCATCAAGGGTCCCACTTGAGCTCACAAGGTTCGGCATGTTCACCTCAGTGTGATGCTCTAAAACCAGCCAATTATAGACTTTCTACATATCTGACATATTTGCGCTCACTCACTGATGTTTAAGTGTAAGTTACCAAAGACTCTTCAGTGAATCAATTTCCTTTACCGTAAAACAAACGTTACGCAGCATCACTAGAAAATGTGTGTGTGGTCTCCTTATCTGGATCAATTAGATGGTCCTGCCATGTTGGTGGGTCAGCTCATTTTCATCTTGCAAAAGGCTCACACAAACACACCAACTGAGGAGCGGAAACATCGTGTTACGTTTCTTCTCAGAAACAGACGTCTCTGGGGCAAAAAAAAAAAAAAAAACATGGAAAGGAGAGGCTCGAGACAGCAGAGAAAAAAATGGGAAGTCTTGTTTCTTGTTGTAGTAACACAAGGCTGGCAGACAGTAGTACACACACACACACACACACACACTACGGAACAGCAGCCGAGCCCTGCAGTGTACCCCTCTGCACCCACACACAAAAACAAGCTCGTAAAAGCAGAGACGAACAAACACAGCTGGAATCTCGTTTTCTGATGGAGATAGCAGAGGAGACAGATTTTAGCAGCTTCGTGCCGTGTGTCTGTTAGCGGCTGTTGAAAAAGTTGCAACTCAGTTTGTTTTCCCCTCAAAACTTTAAAAATGTTTCTTTTAAATTTTAGGCCGCTTAATGATTTAATATCAATGATGTTTCCTGTCTTTTTGGGGGTGAAATTTAAAACTGGGTTCTGCTTACTGTCAACAAACACACGCTAACAATTAGCACAGACTTTACATTGAAAACGCTGTAGAAAAGCTAACCCAGTTAGCATCTGGTTTATCACTTGAAATTCATACATAAAAGTTTAAAGGTCTTTAATAAAGACAGTTCTTGTAAATCAGTTCTTCAGATTCTTTTAGAGCTGATGGTTTTATGCTGTACATGAATTTTACTTGATTTTTTAACATTTCTGTGTTTCTTTAGTGTTGTTTTAACCGTTCATTTGGCTGAATTGTGAAGCACTTTAGTCCACTTTTTTGTTTTTAAGTTTTCCTTCAATAAATTGACAACCAGGTAATAAGTAGCCTCATCACAGCTCTAGTAGTAGAGCTGTAGAACTGTTTTTTATAGCTTAGTGTCAAAATCATCAGGTTCTGCAAGAAAGTGCATGAGTGAAATTTACACAAACACACTGCTGCCGTGCGGCTGCTGCACACAAATTGTGGTTTTGCGTTCTTGACCAAAAGTGTGCAGTTGTATTAAGAGTTAAGGAGTGCATACTGCCATTTTACAAGCGTGCACAACTTAAAAAGAACAAGGGGGAAGCCCCCTGGTAACACTAGCTGTTCTTACACACAAATACACCACATTACAAATACACACACACACAGAGAGTATTGGAGTATTTCATTACTCTGAGCTTTTTATGTCTACCAAACAGGACACTTCACAGAACTGTGTGTGTTTGCATTTTTTCCCTTTCTTTGATGTGACGCTTGGGAGTAATCAGCATGTGAAGGTGTGTCAAACACACACACACACACACACACAAACACGAGCCTCGCTCCAAACCCCTGTTTAGACAATACTGAATCTAAAAGTAGATGCGTTTATGTTTATGTTGGTAAAATATTATTGGAGCAGGTGAGATGACACAACAGGGAGGCAGCGGCTCAGATCAGTTTCCGGCCGTACGGCTGGTTTCCTGTCTCTGCCTCCAGCTTCTTTCACACCTTCTCGTTTCAAGGCTTCACCTGCTGAGAACTGCTGTTCAGATTTTGAGTGTTTGCAGAAATGCGGCTTCACCCATGGATTTATAAAACGATTTACTTTTAATATTTCTCAATCCCAAATACAAGTTCTTTTAGTGAAGTAATTTAGGGACACATCTGATAGAACAAACCTCCTTGTTTAGATTAGTTTTTGTTGTACCTATTGGTTTATTCCTACATAAAGCTGTATTTATTTGCTTGGTGAACAATTCGAGTTTGATTTTATGTCTTTCCTGATGCAATTATCACACTGGAGGTGCCAACAGCGTTTGATGTGCACAACACTGAGAAATGTTTTCTATTGTTCCTTTTTTTATATATCAGCAGGAATAGTGGCTCATCTTGTTTGAGTGTTTTCCATAACACAGCAGTGAGCAGCTCCTTCCCTGAAGCTTGTATGTCTGCTGTCAACAGCTGTGTGTTCAATCAGACCGGCCTTGAGCTCTAAACTTCAATATACTCCAAACTACTGACAGCTAAATAAGAGGAGAAAAAAGCCAGGTTTGTTTGAACCCTTGCAGAGAATTCACTCGGTTTACTTCTGGGATAACTAATGTGTTTAAGTTAAACAAACTTAAGTAAAATGCATTATTTTAAGGAGATTGTTCACCATTTAGGCCAGATTTTGAAACTAAAACTTCATGTTTAACCAGCTGATTCACACGAGACAAAAGTTATTAAAGTTCCCCTGTTTCGAGCAAATTCTATTAGTAGTTTCAACCTAAATCCTCCTTTCAGTAAGTGTTCATGCATTGCTTCTCTAAGTGTCTGTCTGCTTAAAAAAGGTCTCTTACATAAGTGCACTAATAGCTGGTTTGAAAGCTGTAGGTTGACTGAGCCGGCTGATAACCACTGTTGTGAAACGGGTAAGATTGCAAGTGTTTTTTGTGGATAATTTTGCAGAACCCGAGTCATGGGACTTCAACTGTGAATATTCTCCTTTTTACTCAATTATCACCTGAACTCATCCTTACAGCACTAAGTAGGTCTTGTTATATGGGTGAAAATTTCCTATAACATGGCTTAAATGATAATTTATCTGCCTTTTACCCAAACAATGTGCAGGACATCATGGCTGGACCTTAAAACTTGTAGCTAAAATTTACTCATGAACAGGATTTAGAGCATCTTACACTCAACTCAAATACACTTTGCTGAAAAAGGAAGAGGTTTAAAGACGAAACCATCCTTATGGCTGCTCCACAGCATCTATTTATCAAAGCTAGCTCTAAAATTACCCAGCAGCTAGTATTGAATAAAAAAAATCAGCTGATTGTGTGAATGCAGAGTCAGCATTCTTCATTTTTAGTTTCACTTTGTGTATTAAAGACAACTTCTGCATACCCTGTGCTATTTTAGTCCTTCATACATCACAACGGTCAGCTGGACTATGACTGTATTTGTAACTTTTATGCTTTTTGAAATATCTATCTGCCCCTTTTCTCCCCAAAAATAAGTTTAAATAATAACATACAAAGAAAAAGAAAAGTCAATTCCTTCCTAAACAACAATTCATATAAATACATGTTTTCAACAAACTAACATTTATCATCCTCCTAAAAACTACTTGATCAGGCAGTTTTAACATAATTTAGCTTCTATGTGATTTAGTTAGATTTTGCTAACTTTAACTTAAAAATCTGCTATAACTCAGACATTTTTACAGAAAATGAGCTGAAATTTGATGTGGTAGTAGCTGAGAGTTAAACCCAACACAGAAAACTGCACATTAACAGCCACAACTGTCATTTCTTCACACAAAACCATCTTTAGTCTAAATATAAGGGTGGCGGATGATAATTAACAGAATGTTAGATTTTTAGTTCATATAGGCATGACTAGACAACAGGAAAACACAACTCAGATTTGAGTTGTGTTGGGGGTAAAAAGAAAAATCTGCATCTTGCCCCATCAAACTGTTGAAAAAAAAGCCCACTGAACAAAGCATATAATCTCTGACTGCTTGCCCTTCCAGAGCCTGTAATTATGTCTATAAAACACATTCTATATATAAACAACAATAGACAGTTAAAGTGGGAGTTATGTCAGGGAGTACTGGTGACTCACTGCACAGAGGAGTACACCCCGTGTGCTGCTAAATGTTACTGCCTGTTTGACTTCAGCAAACCAGACCTTCATACACAGTTTGGCATCAGTGGAACGGACTGGCAGCCGCTGGCTAAAAAAGAAAAAAGTCTTTTACATGAAGGCGATGGCTGGTAAACTGGAACTGGTATGTAGCTACACAGGACAGGGTTCTTTTAGAGTCAAGGCAGGTGAGGTAAAATGAGGTGTTGGTCTTAATACTGAGGCCTCATTTTGACCAAAAGGCAGCATGAAAGGTTGGGAAGCTGTAAGTATTCACGTTGGAACGCTGTTCAAAACAAGCTTTTATCAGAACTGTCTGAGGGTCCAGTTAAGGTCTGGATAAAGTAGATATAAAATAATGATGCCCACCATCCTTAGCGCAATATCTGCAAAACAGTCTGAGTTATAGACACTTTTATGTTGGCTAATCTCATTTAGCTGTTAGACTCTAAAGGTAGTGTGTTATAACTGTTTCATTGCTACGGTCGCTTAGCCGTGGCCGCCTTCTTGACTCAAAAACATAATCCGTTGTAGATCTGGTTATTGTTTCTGGGAGTTTTGATCAGATGCATCTACTGGTCGATGAGATATTGTGCTAACACAGACAAACACTGGAAAAAAACTGTATTGCTTCGCCTTCTGGGTCGGGCGATAAAGAGACTCTTTTATTCAAAACCAAAAGGAATGTTTTGCCCTCATAAAGACACTTTTGACAACCTAAAACCAAGACTGAACAGCACACAAGTTTGCTCAGGATTCCTTCCTTTGCGCGACACAAGAAGACTGTTTGGAGGCAGTTTGACAAGGCGGGGATGTGTGTAAAAAAATATATGACGCTGAAATATGCTGGTGGTAAAAGCAGAAGCTACAGTTATCTGGCAAACAAGTTCCCATTATGAATTTTAGCTTGAGATAAACCAAACAGATTAAAACATTCTAGCAAACTAACGTGACAAAGTGTTTTGTATCAAACTACGACGAATCTCTTTCACTTTATTCCACTTCCTAGGACCTGTTCACACTATTAAATACGTGATCCACTGTTTTTTTCTGAAATTAACACCAAGAGATTAACATATATGCACACACCAGTCTTAGACAAAGTTCTCAAAGTGTGCCAAAGAGTTGATAAAGTTCCACTTTTAAAGCCAGAACAAAATGTTATGAAATAGGCCAAGAAAGAATGTTGCAAGCTCCAGCAAGCAGCTTGTATGAAGCAGAGAAGGAAGGAGTGTGTGAATGCTTGCATGTGTAGGCATAAGGACAAAAACTTTTTAAAAAAGTGATCAGGAAGGGGACGCTCTTTAGACCAGCTCGATTGAACACATCAGAACATCCAAATCGCCTGGTTCGTTTGCACTCAAAGTTTGTTTTAACAGAATCTCGTTACAGTAGCCTCTGCCGCCACCACAGAGGAGAGGCAATGATGTTTTTGTCTGTGTTTATCCGTCTGTACAGTTAGCAAAAAGTCCCACAAACCAGAGGATAGATGTGAATGAAACTTTCAAGGTAAATACTTTACTGCAAACAGATGTCAGAATCAAAAATATGATATGAAACACAATGATACAATTTCATGTTGAGGCCATGTCAGCTATTTCACAAGCCCAGGATTGGGTGAGCTCCTGTTAGGAGAACAGATTTCAACATCCAGAGACCTACTGAGCTGTCGGTGGGCATCATAAATTTGAGAAAAGGTGATTTTGATGGGATTTGAACTTTTTCTCAGGTCAAAAGACAGATTTGATATGCTTCATACATCGTTTTCAGTTTATTGCAAACTATCAAATCAAACAGAAAAATGTTTTCCGTTATCAAACGGTGCAGCTTAAGAGTTTACTCCAGTAGTTTTACTGACATGCAATTCTGAAAAGCAGGTATGCAGGGATAGACATAACCATTGTTTAGGTTGTCCGAGACAACCTATTTTTGTTTCAGACAACCAGATCTCACCTCCAGGTTAAAGACCTGGATTAAAGTTTTCCGCCACGGGGGTCCGTTATTTGTACATATTATTATTTGTACATATTATTTGTATATATTATTTTTTAAAATAAATGTATCAAAGCTCCTCAGTTGAAAACAGTAAAATGATAGAAGAGCTGTTTAAAACCACTTTCCTCAGTCTTCAGTCTTAAAAACACTAAACTGTAACTTTTAATAATCATGTACACAGTATACTCCTATTTAAAGGAAAATGTTTGACCTGTAAGCAGAAAGCTTACGGATGTTGGGTAACCTCTAGGTGTAGAAAAGTTTTAGTAGAAATATTTTTGCTCTCTATTTCAAAGAGGATGAGGAGGAGATCTAAGAAACAGCTCCTGAAACTGTCAACCTGATGACTGAGAACATTTTTATATAGTAAACTTTGTATACAGAACAATATAGCCTACTTATTAAATTACATTTTTCTTGAGATTTTTTTGTACAACCAAAATGTTTTGTGGACAACCAGATTTTGTCAAAAAAAAATCCTTATGTCTACCCCTGGGTATGCACTCAATGTAAACAAAGCATATTTATCTGCAAACTTCGCCCAATATATTTGCATATTTACGTATTAAACAGCTGTCATTGTTGGTGTATTAGAAATCACTTTGTCAAATGCTTGAATTTCTTTTACAAATTTTTTATTTAAAAAGGACATAATTGAAGACGAAATTATGCTCTTAGTTCCTTTCTTTTTGACCGGTTCATGACAATGCAATGAATATCTTTAAGTCCACATAACTGTTTAGATTTAAGATAAATGTCATTTCAAACTGTGTGCTTTTGTTGGCTTTTTAAGAACAGATTGATTCAATACAGTCCTCTTGTTAATTTTAGCTTTTAATTCATTTTCAAAAGAAAAAAAAAACAAAAAAAAACAAAAAAAAAAAAAAACAATGAGGAGGTATTTATGTGAGCTCTGACACAATGAAGCCTTGCACTGTATCATAATCACTAACCAGACAATAACACACCACTTTAGCCTGCTAGCTTAGCTGCTACAGAAACACCCCCTAGCTTAGAATAAATTACCCAACCCAGGGAATGGTAATCATGGGAATGCGTCTTGTTTTTGCTTTTTGTTTGAATTTTAAGAAAGAGAAGTCGATTTTGGAAACAATGCAAGGCCGCCATATAAAGGCTGGAAATGGGAGGAAAAGGAAGAGGGCAGTGTGGCCGCCCCTGCCTCACCTCCTTGGGGATACGAGGAGACGGGAAAGGGGGGTGGGATATGGAGGGTCGGTATATATGAGGAAAGGTTGTAAACGAGAAAACAGTTTATGTGACATAAAAAATAGAGTATTAGATAAATTTGACCCACCATAAAGTCGCTGCCAAAGTTGTCCTCTCCTCTCTCCTCGTCTCCTTCACTCATGGCCTTTACCCCTTGGATAAACTTTCTCAGGATGCCGGCTTGGTCCATGTTTATCTTCTTAAAACTGCTGCCTGTTCCTCTTCAAAACAAAATTCCCCTCAAACTAACGAGGAGATGTTCTTAAAAACAAAACGGGACACAAAGGAGAGGGATAAATAAAAAATAAATAGGCTTCACGGGTCCTCCCAGAGAGTCATCGTCGGTCCACAACACATTTTTTTGATATTATCGCCCCATGTTGTTCCTGCTTTTTCTCCTCCTTTCTTCTTCTGGACTGTTTTCACAGCGACAGCACAGTTAGTCCCAAAGAAAAAAGCAGCAACCGGCTAGCAAGCTTCCCCCGAACAAGTTAACAACCGTGGCGTGATAGAAAGTGTCAACCCTTGGCTCTGCGGAAAAAAACAAAAATCAAAAATACAGAAAATACCCCCAAAATAGAAAAGAAATGCCCGGTCCGGTCAGTCTTTCTACCCCTCCCTGTCAACCTCGATTGCCACATTCACACACTGCTGCTCGTTATTCGCTACTGGGGAACATCCGGACTGGGCAAAGCCAACGTGACGTAGTCCCGCCTTTTCCAGGATAAGCCCGTCTCTGATTGGTCAGAGGAGAATAGAATGCAGAAGCTTATTGGCTGACGCGGCCGCAGCTCTAACTAATTGTCACGTGTGATTGGATAAAACATTTGTCGGTAGTTTCCACGCTCACAAGTATGGCATCACATTTGACATATATTTCACACTTTAAAATAAATGGAAAAATAAAGATGAATTTTGTGCATATCTTTGCATGAGTGTAATATAATTGCAATTCACTGAAATAAGTGGCATTTAAATGCAAGATATTTAGCAAAAATTCATATTTTCTGCAAAAATGCAGTGTGAATGCTGAGTACCCCTCCCCAGGCACTGTGACTGCTGGATATGGGCACCAGTGACCCCCGTGACCCTAAAAAGAATAAGCGGGTAAAGATAATGGATGGATGGATGGATGGATGGATGGAATAAATTCCTAACCGAGATGCTAAATTAAAAAAAAAGCAGACTACAGGCTGAAATCAGTAGAATTAAAAGGTTAAAATAAACAAAACAGTTGTTAAATGTTAAAATTTCAATACAGAAAAATGTAACAACTTTGCAAATATAAAAGGTGCATTCCAGCATCAACAAAAAGTATACCTGGATTTGCTAATTTGAAAATCCAGCTCACATAGATGTGATATCTCTCACAAAAGCAAGAAAATTGGGGTTCCCTCTAAAGCTGTTGAGAGATGAGAATCCAATAGACCCCTATGCCTGATCATCTGTTCTCCGATAAACAAACACACAGGGGGTAAAAGGGAGCTACTTTGTTTTCCTTTAGTTCTACCAGCGACAGCAAACAAGCCAGTCTATTCACTGCATAAGAGCAAGAAGGAGAGGAGAGACGCTGCTTCTCTGCCAGCAAGCTTTTTACTCGCACAGGCCGCCTTTTGTTGGCCCAGCCTTTAAACGTATTTGCTCGTCACATCAGGACATCGTCAATGTTTTCTTTGCTGCACTTCTTTCCTCTGTTTCTAAACTGGTTTTATAGCTGTGTGTATCAGATACTTTAAATATGAATTTTACAAAACAAAATGAGTGCAACCAAAATATGAAAGCATTTTTTTTACTCTGATTACTCTGTATTGTATTTGACCTTTGACCTCCACGAAGGAGAAGAAGGGCCAGAGGTTCCAGATATCACAACAAGGATCAGTTACATATCATATTTTTATACCCATCTCCCTCTTTAATTCATTTATTTATTTTCGCTTCAGTCCTTACCACTTTCACCACAGACATAAATCCCACTCACTGTCCTCTCCACTCCCTCCCTTTATCTGTTCATCTCCTTTTATCCCTCCTCCTTTTATTCACCCCTCCATTCTCCTCCTCTCTTTCAGGAATGTGCCGCTCAGAAGCAGCTGAGCGAAGGAATGCTGCTGCAACAAGCCCGTACACAACCCCGAGTTAGGGAGGCTCCTTGTGCAGAAAATCCTCGTGTCCTTCGCTCGAGCACAAAAACTCCCTCTCTCTCTCTCTCTCTCTCTCTCGTTCTCGTGTTCTGTTTTTTTCCACGTGTGCGTCCACTGCAGAGCGTGAAGATGCAAGTTTCAGAGCTGGTCTGAACACAGAACCTGAGTCTACCTGCTGTAGTGGTGTTTTTGGGTGAAAAAGTTTGCCCCGAGGGTGCAGGAATGACTCATGGAAGGTTGCACAATCTCGCCATGCAGGGTGCTGCAAGTGATGGCAGCAGGGCCATCGCTCTACTGAAAGTTACATACTCCATTAAATTAGCTGTTCGGGTGTCCAACAAGATGTGATATGTTCATATTTTCCATTGGCTTCCATTTATCACAATCCATCCATCCATCCATCCATCCTCTACCATGTGTTCAGGACAACAGGAGGTCCAGGAGACACCTCCCAGAGGATCCCAAAACCTTCCCAGGCCAGAGAGGATACCCCTCCAGTGAGTTCTGGGTCTGCCCTGGGGGTCTCTTCCCAGCAGGACATGCCTGGAAAACATTCAAAGGAAGGCGTCCGCTGCACAAGTCAGCCAAAAACAACAACTGAGACAATTCAAAGACAATTAAACAACCTGGTTCCTTAATGATGTGAATGCTGATTCATTTGTTTTCCTGGTTTGTTTTACTTTTTCCATATATTTCTATCTAACATCTTGCGCAGCTTCCATTTGGCTACTTTTAGCTAGCTTTTCGCTAATTTTAGCTTCTATTTAGTCTGATATTTTTGGCCTAATGCTACTTTGGGCTAGCCATTTGCTACATGTCAACATGTAGCCAGGCCTTTGCTACATTTCAGCATTTAGCTTTGCTACTTTTTGCAACCACGTTGTCTAAGTTTAGCTTTGCAGCTTTTATCTAGCATTTTGCTTCAATTAGCGTGTAGCAATAGTTTTGCAACTTCCAATTTTTAGCCAGTGTTCTGCATTTTTTAGCTTCTTCAGCAACTTTCAACTGTCATTCGGCACTCAGCATTCCTACTATAACTTGGCAAAGAATGCAGTTCCTTTAGTCATTTTTTTAACTTGGTGCAAAAAAAAAGCAACAGTAACAACAATAAAGAGAACCAAGTACAATAATGTTTGCATGTTTGACGTTTTTAGGGCAGATTTTGTGAGTTTATCTTTACACCGTACTCAGAACCCAAGAGATTTTTCTCTGCAACTTTTCTTTAGGTTGCCCCATTTTTATTTCAGATCCACTCTTTTAAAAACCGAAGCTTATAAACCAGCATAAGCTGTGTTTATAATATTATTTCCATAAATTCTGCAGTAGTATTTTAGTCAAGATGGCAAATAATTGATGAAAAAGCTGAAGTATCTGCATCACATCACAGTAAAAAATCCAGTGAAAGGGACAAACATCCTGATCTCCAGCCTGAGATTCGTGTGGTTTTCTGTGTTCAGAACGAGAGGCCATGACCCCCCCCCCACACAAAATAAATAAATAAAAATAAAAATATCCTGTCTGCATGGGACACTTACATGGAACCACATCCACGTCCTCCGGTCATGCTGACAGCTGGCATGTGTGTGAGGACGAGGAAATTAGGAGTTAGTCTCAACACACTGGCATGACTGCTGCAAACACAAAACACACAGCTGTAGAGGAATTCTGAAACATTAAATTAAATTCTAACCTGTTTACGGTTATTGGACCGGGGTTGTTTAGGGTCATCCTGGGAGACGGAGCTCAAACGAATAAATTAGTCTGGATTGTTTAATCTGGAGTGGAGTCAATCTGAGGTGTGTGTCGAGTGGCCTTAGTGGTGTTGTGGGTGAGGAGGCGCTGTGGTTGTGATCTTGAATGCAGTGACACTCCGAGCAGCTCACAGCCTGTCTCTAGTTACATACACACACACACACACACACACACACACACACACACACACACACACACGCTGACATGCAGCCAGGCTCCAGTGGTTGGACGCTCTGTCAGATTTAGATGTGTAATTACTGTTATAACCTTCAAGAACCACATATTTGTCAGTGTTGGTCCCCATGTCTGTGTGAGGCCTCTTACCTAAAAATACACATACGTGTGTGTGCGTGTGTGTTTAACATGTGCATGGCAGTGACAGGTAGGTCGTGTTTCTGCTTGTACACCGATACATCACTGAGACAGTCTAAATACAGCAGGCAGATCTCACATCTCTTTTTACTAATCAATCAATAAGGTGTTGAACTCTGGGCTCTGGGAGAGCTTTCTCTGGTCTTACAGCACCACCTAGTGGGAAAAGAGGGGAGTTTCTTTAATCTTGATGTCCAAGATTATCTTGAATTTTGAGAAATTAAAAGAACATAAAATAAAAGCTAAAGAAATTGCATTTTTTTTGTAAAGAAAGCTGTAAGAATCCGGAGTGATGAATTAGTTTGCTTAAAAAACAGTGGCTAAAATGAACTGAATGCAATGTAAAAGCAGGAAAGCAGCAGCTAAAAGTTTCAGAAGCTAAAAATTGAACAGTAGCTAAAAGATAAAAGCTGCAGCACAGAAAACAATAAAAGCAAAAGAGATGTTACATTTAGAAATACAGCTGCTAAACATTAAATTAGCAAATCAAACACTGACATTTGTAAAATAGAGACTATAATTAGCATGATAGCTGAAACATGCAAAACCTAAAAGTAGCATCATGTTAGTTATCACCCCCCGATATTACTCAAACAAAGCCAGATTTAAGAAAAAAGTAAAAAAGGTGACAGTTGTAATGTTTTCCAGTAAAAAAAAAAAAAAAATCAATTTATCCTCAGGAAGATGTTTCAAGTTATTAAAAATTAAAATATTACAACTATTTGTTTTCATTTTTAACTTTGGTAATTTCAGCTCAAAAGGCATAATAATGTCAAAACTGGTTAAGATTATTTGAGATTTAAATCAAAAGGTTTTGTCTTTACAGTCTTTTTAGTAATGTTTACTAGAAAAATTGCACATTTTGTCTAATGATCGTGTAAAAAGCAAGTTATACAAAAGTTCTCTTTCTGTCTTGAATAAAAATTTTACTGTTTTGAGATAATATTTTGCTATTTGACAGGTAATTCGACCAACCAAGTAAAAAAAAGAAGAAAAAAAAAAAGATTCGCCCCTTAGGAGCAAACTTTTCCATGACAGAAAAAATTAGTAAAAAGTAATTCTTTGCCAATGTGAAATAAATTTATTTATTAACAATAAAAATCATATGAAACAAAAAATGTAGGCCTAAGTAATTTAAATATTAGAAGTAGATTTGTGGAGTTTGTGTTTTTAATATCCAAGCGTTATTTTATTTTTGCATTAGTTATTAATTTATGTATTTATTAATCATAAATTGAACCATTTCAAAATTATTTTATTACTATCAAATTACATTTATTTAATATGACTTATTGCCTTAATGTCTATCTTCTTACATTGTACCCTAAAATCATCAGTACAGGGTACATATATGTACCATTAACTACTTGGGAACATAATTGTATCTTTCAAGCCTTCAAAATGTACAAATATGTACCATAAGGTACAATTATTAGCTCAAAAGTCCAGAACGTACCTCAGGGGACAGAAATGTACTTAGAATATACAAAAATGTACTCCTCCTGTACCCGTTTTTCTAACAGTGCAGCGTAACCGCTGAAGATGCTGAAACGGAGTAGTTAAAAGGAACCAGACAAATCTCAATGAAAACACAGATGAGAAAACCCTGACTTGCTAACTGCACACAGAAAGAACCAGGAATCAAACCCTGGACTCTTTTGATGTGAGGCTTTAGTGCTAACCAAGGCACAGACTTTATAAACATTAACTTCGTATTTCTCGGGCAACATTTCATAATTTTTGTATTTTTCATAAATTTCGTAATAAATGAAATTTCATAATCTTTGTATTTTCTTCATTTGTTATAATTGCTATACTTGTTATCTATTGCACCTTTACACCGAAGCAAATTCCTAGTCTGTGAACCCTGTTCATTGACAATGGCAATAAAACTGATTCTGATTCTGATAAAATAAATCCACAATCAGACATTTCATGATTCTTTTAATGAATTTGAAAAAACTTGGGACACGTTTCGTGGCACAAATGCACTTCGACAAGTTTTCAAACTGAACACAGAAAGACAAAAAATATATATAAAAAACTTTTATAATACACACATTTATAGTACTTAAATAAACAAAACTCCGGACAAAGTTAACCCACACTTGCGAACAGAACCATTTAAATAACTTGACTTTCAACACAGAGGGTTAACACTTCTTTAAACAAGTGCAAATGTGTACAATTTAACAAGGGAAATTAAGACAAAAAAAACAACAACAAACAAGTCCACAGTTACAGTATGAGGGTCTTGTTTGTTTTTTCTACTCACGTGTGCTTTGAATCAGCCACTTTAAGTTCAAGTAAAAATGTTTTACTACAAAAACATGTTTTCATGGAGGTTTGACTTTCACTCTTTTTTTAATTATTTTTTTTTGTTCCTTGAATCTTGAGCGTCCTGCGACATGGCTCTGTTTTTAATAATCCCAGGACACTCTGGAGGAGACACACACTCTCTCACACACACACAGTTCATCTCTGAAGAATGTAAAAGTATTTCAGTATGTACAAAAAGCTCAAACACGATTCTTTCCCTTTCAGGTACAGCAGTAAATATTGCAACTTTAATATCTTTGTTCGTCTGAATAATCCTCATTTGTTCGCCGGCTGCTGAGTCGTCCAGATGATTTTATGAATCTGGATCAGAAGAAAAACACCCCAATTAATCAGAAACCAAAATAGAACATCATTTACATTAAAAAAAGATAATATGAGAGAGACAGCACTCCAGAGTTTTTAAATATAGGTTTGGATCTGTTTTAACGAGGTTAATTAAATTAAATTAAATTTAATTTAATTTAATCTGTCTCTATGTAACAGTGTTCATATCTTTCCATTTAAAAATAACTGCTTCAAAACAAAAATGATCTAAGCAATTATTTTAGTGTAAATTATGTTTAAAGTAACAACGGGCAGCAAATCAAGAAATCTAACGATAACTAAAAAATTAGCTTTTCCTGCAAAAATGCTAGTGAATGCTTCTTGCTGAAAAAGTGAGCTGAACACTGCTGCAATTGAGCTGATAATATTTAATAGCTGAAGTTTTAATGCAAGTTAAAATTAAAATAGTTGAAAGAAGCAAAAAAGCCAGTGAAAACTTTGCAGAAAAACAGTAAAAAGGTGCAAAAGATAAGATAAGATAAGATAAGATAAGATAAGATAAGATAAGATAAGATAAGATAAGATAGGCCTTTACTGTCATTGTATTTTATTAGTTAGTTATTTTTATTTTATTTACCCAGGACCTTCTTGCTGTGAGGCGTCGGTGCTAACCACTGAGCCATCGTGCTGCTGTACAGAACACAATGAAATTACATTTCAGAACACCCATTGATTTTGTTTCTTGTTGGTTTTTATGTAGTTTTCTATCTTTTATTGTTTTAGTTTTCTGTAAAAATCATTATTTTATTTAACTTTATTATTTAAATTTTTTTGTTATTTAATTCTTATTTTAGTAAAGGTAATTCCGTAGTTTCTTATGTTCTAACTTGTGTATGCAAATTGAAAATCTATAAATAAAGTAAAAGAATAAAATAAATTAATTAAAAAAGCAGTTCCAGAACAAAAAGTTGCATTAAGCAGAAAAGATCAGAATGATAGCTGAAAAAGTAGGAAAAAAAGCTAAAATCAGCTAAATAGAAGCCGAAGGAAGAGGAAATTGGTTCTGTAAAGATTTAGAAACATTTTAAAGAATTTTAAGGATGTTGAAAACAGCTCCAATAATTTTCACTGGTAACAATTCAGATGCTGAAAAACAAAAAAAATAAAGATCTCAATGCTTCATAGCATTCACACTATTAGCACAAGCTGTTCTACGATAACGACTGAATGACTCTTACCTATGACTTCAGGTGTATCATCAGCCAGGGATTCAGAGTTCATAACGTACTTCTTGCCAAATATCTGCAGCATCTGGTCAAAAAACTTGCACTCCTGTTTCTCTCCTCTAAAAATACGACACAACGTTAAAATAAAACCTACAATTAAAACCAACCAATCAGATGCTTTCATCAGTGGACTGGGCTTACTGTCGTCCTTCCAGGAAGTGTTTGAAGTTGGCCCTCAGCCTCTTGATCCTGGACTGGCACTGCTCAGGCGTGCGCTGGTAGCCCTGGCTGCTCATGGCCCGAGAGATCTGCTTGTAGATGTGTTTGTTCTTGGCGTTGCTCTTCAGATACTCCTGGATCTCCTCGCTCCCCCAGATGTCCAGCAGGGTCTGGGTCTCCCTGTCGCCCCACGTCAGTTTGGAGCTGTCAGACACCCACTGGTTTCCTGCAGCGGCTGAGCCTGCTGGTTCAAAATAAAACAACTTTAATCATCTAGCAGGTTGGTTTTAAAGAACATTTCAAGTTAAAGTTAAAAAAAAAAAGTATTCTGTGCAACAACCTTTCGCTTGGCTCGGTTCAGACATGCAGTCGTCGTCTTCAACGCCAGGTGATGTTTCAGCAACAGATTCGTCCACTTTCACCTCCTTCCTGAAGATCTTATCCATCTCGTTGTAGAATTTAAATTCTGCCCTGAAATTAAAAAATATATAAAATAAAGAATTTAAAACTAAACTTTAAACTAAAGGGGTTACAAAATAAACAAGAGAAATTGCATTAAATGAGAAAACTCACTAAAAAATAATGAAACCAGACTAAAATAGCTTTTAAAAAAGTAGCTGAAATTAGCACAAAGAAATAGAATAGAGCATGTTTGCAGAATTAAGCAATAAGAAGTTTTTTTAATTTTTACAAAAAGTGAATTTAGCTGAACACTCCAATTAGCTAAAAAACAGCTGAAAGAAGCGCAAAAAGTTGCATTAAGCAGAAGAGTAGCAGAAAAGATCAGAATGATAGCTGAAAAAGCAGGAAAAAAGCTAAAATCAGCTGAAGAATAGAAGCCGAAGGAAGAGGAAATTGGCTCAAAGAAGTGGAGAAAAGCAGAACCAGAACAAAAAGATAAAAAAATAAAGATTTATAAATACTTTAAGGATCTTGAAGACCGCTCCAGTCGTTTTCTATGAGAAAAACAGAAAACCCGCAGAAAAACTAAATATATAAAATAAATATTTTGGATTATTGAAGTACCAAAAATCATAGCAGGAAAGCCCTGAAGTAGCTGAATGTTTTGATATTTAAATTGTAAAAATAGCACAAAAATTGCAGAACGAGCTAAATGCTGAAAAACTTACAAGGAAAAAAATGATCTCATCAGGGTGAGAAAAATGTGTTTATAAGGAACCTACAAGAAAAGGTTCCTTGTGTACCGGATAAATAAAACTGTAAAAACGTTGGTTTTTTCACTAACTTTTCGTGGACGAAGCCGTATTTTAGGCGCTTTATGCGAGTGTAGCACTGCTCTGTGGTCCGGATGAACCCGTGGTTGCCCATCTTCTCTGAGATGTAATCAAACACGTGTCGGTTCTTCAGGCAGCCCCTCAGGGTCAGCTGCACGTCGTTCTCGCCCCAGATCTCCAGCAGCGTGCAGGTCTCCAGGTCCGACCAGGGCATCTTCCTGCTCATGTCGGTCAGGAGGTGGCTGGTCGACGGCTGCTCGACTACAACAGGAAACCAGAGTTTTGAATAATGAATGACGCTGCGTCCAGGGTTAATTCATCTAAACAGTTTAAACCTACATAAGCCGGGATCAGCGTCCATAATTTGGTCTAACGTGGCGTCAACCACAGAGCTGTCAGCGTCAGTAAACATCAAGTCATCGCCGAGCACCGGGGCAAGAAGGTTAAAGTACCGAAACGCAGTGGGTCGCCCTCCATTTCTGGAAAACACAAACTCTGAGACAGAAAAAACAGGACGCTGCTAATTATTAACCCAGTTGTTAAACGAACCTCCGGTTGTTGCAGTGTCGTCTGTACGTCTTCTTCAGACGCCTGATCCGAGTCTGACACTGCTCCGCGGTCCTCAGGTAGCCCAGCGCCGCCATTTTCTCTGCAATCTCTGCAAATATGTGGCTGTTACGGACGCAGGTCTTCAGGCTGTGCTGCACGTCGTCAGCAGCCCACACCTCCACCAGAGCCATCGTCTCCTCCTCCGTCCACGGTGAGTTCAGGCCGTCCGTAACTCCTGCAGGCGGGCACAAACAAAACATCTAATTATAGGAGGGTCGGCGCCTTTTAGCAAGGTGGAAATGTGTAAAAATATCTGACTGGTACCTGGATCCAGGTCAGCTTGCTCATCATGTTCATCGTACTCATCCAGAGAAGTTACCTCCTGTGCCAGGATTTCTTCCAGATGGGGGAAGAACTTATAATCTACTTTTTTTCCACTTCTAATAAAAAAAGAAAAAAGTGTTGTTTATATTGCATTTAAAAAATAAAACAGAAGATGAAAACAGAGAGACTGAGCTCACTTTTTCCTCTCGTAGCCCTGCTGGAAGATGACCCTCAGGGACTTGACCTTTGAGCGGCACTGATCCGGGGTTTTGGAGAAGCCGAGGTCGTGCAGCCGCTCAGAGATCTCGGAGTAAACGTGCCCGTTTATGATGAAACCCCCGAGCGCTTTCTGAACGTCGTCCTCGCCCCAGATCTCGATAAGCGCCAGCGTCTCCTCTTCTGTCCACGAGCTGGTCGCTTCTTCTTCTGTCGACTCTCTGGTTTCTGCGTCTAAAGGTAAACACATTAGATACTTCAGGATTTAGCAATTCACATGAAGTACTGCAATCATTTTAAAATATCCACTGTAGCCTGAAGCAGGGCTGTGTTTTGGCATGAATTTGGTGATATGATAGAATTAGTTTAGTTTATTCATTTCATTTTATTTAAAACAAACAAAACAAAATACATTCAAAAACATAAAACAAAATGAAAAGAATAAAAAACATACATATATAAACAGGGGTTAGACAAAAAACTGAAACAGCTGGTTTTAGATTATAACATCTCTTTCAGACAGCTTCCTCTTTGTTTACAGTTAATCCTGTTGGATGTGGTTCATCCTTCTTGGTGGTTTGCTGACATTAACCTGGATACTGTGGCTCTTGATACATCACAAAGACTTGCTGTCTTGGTCACAGATGCTCCAACAATTTGTCCTCTTTTGAACTCTGGTATGTCACCCATAATGTTGTGTGCATTGCAATATTTTGAGCAAAACTGTGCTCTTACCCTGCTAATTGAACCTTCACACTCTGCTCTTACTGGTGCAATGTGCAGTTAATGAAGACTGACCACCAGGCTGGTCCAATTTACCCATGAAACCTCCCCTAGTAAAATGACAGGTGTTTCAGTTTCGTTGTCTAATCCCTGTATATAATAAATTCAAATAATAATAAAATAAAATAGAATAAAATGAAATCAAATGAAAGGTAGCAGAAGAAGATTTTTTTTTCATAATATCTTCCCCCATTTTCAAATATAACATTTAATTTGTATTTATATCTATAGGACCATGGGGGACTACAGATGAAAACTAGCCTTCATGGCTAATTCTGGCGTGTTCTTTAATATGCACTGTCCCTTCTTAAATAAATAAACAACAAACAAACAAACAAATAAACAATACTATTCAAATAATGGTTGAAATCAGTATATTGTCAATAAATCTTCAATTAACAAAATAAGACAAAAAAAAACTTACTCTTTTTTGGAACAACAATTTGTATTAATAATAATAATAATAATAATAATAATAATAATAATAATAATAATAGTAATAATAACTAGAAGCACTCAGAGAGTGCATACCTCCGCCACCTATTACTACCAGAGTTCATGCGCAACAGGAGAGGATAAAAAAGTCAGAGACTCATTATGACCTGACGTTATTCATCCACAACATGGTCCCAAATTTAGCTCCAACGCTTTCATCAGATTCCACCATGTAAAACGTCTGTTTAATACACTTTTATGAGTTTTTAACAGTTTGACCATCTTCGGTGCTTCCTCCTTGTAAAGTCTCGGCTTGTTTTTTTTTGTTTTTTTTTAGTGTCGAGAAATGAAATATCACAACATTTTCTTACACCGCTAGCCTGCACTGGATTATTTTCATATAAATTCATTGGAAAACACATCAGAATTATTGAAAGTTACAGTACAGTCATTAAATAAAAGTACAAACAGCAGGTATGGTTTAGTTTTAAAAAGCAAATGCAGCTGGTTTACCGTTTTCAGCCACTGACTCTTGGTTGGAGTCTTCTGATATTTCAATGGAGTCCGTCACCACGGTGGACGACGTTGACGGCTGCTTCTCCAGAATCTGTTCCAGCAGATCGTAGAATTTAAAGTCGACTCGATCCGTCCCGGATGAACTATGGGAGCCAGAGCCACGGGAGTAAGAACACAGACAAAACAAACGAGCTGAAACCAACAAATGACTAAGTGTTTTCACCTCATGTTTTCTTTACACTGGCGATAGTTTGATTTCAGCCGTTTGATCCGGGTGTGGCATTGATCCGGGGTGCGGGAGTAACCGTTGGCATTAAGTTTCTCTGAGACTTCGCAGAAGATTTGACCGTTGTGTGGGTAGCGCCCCGAACCCTGCTGGACCTGAAGGGAAATTTAAAGCTCACGATCATCACTTCTGAACAAGACTAGTTTCAAAATAAATACCTCAAATATTAGCTTTCTTACCTGAGTTTCTCCCCAAATCTCCAGCAGGATGATGGTCTCTTTGTCAGACCACGGCACTTTCTTCCGTTCTTCCTGAACCCCCATGGTGGACTCTGTGGAGACGCACGGAAAACCATAAATAATGTAAGCAACTATTTTCAGTGCTGTATCGACTGAATGTCTAAAGCATCTTCCAGTGGTGGAAAAGTCAGCAAAAGGACAGAAATCATAAATGAGTTAAGAGATATCACACATTATTAAAAACGCAGACACAACCTTTGCTGTTCACACAAAAATTCAAAAGGTAAGAAAAAACCAGTTGTGGCTGATCAATAAAGAAAACTAAAGCTTAGAGGTTTATTGGTCAGCAGAAGTTCATCATTTCCACAAAGAGATTCTTCACATGTGGAAAATGAGTTCCAGTAAACAGGTCAGAACAGCAACATGCTGAAGAAAACAGGCTCAGTCTGGGTTCAGAACGGCTTACTGAGCCATAGACTGCTTTAGCCACAGACAGAACCAACAAGAAGGAAGCAAAAAGTAAAGAATCAGAGAAAAATCATAACTTCTAAATGTAAATAAATTTCTAATTATAATAATTAATAATAGTTTTACATCTAAAAATCACATTTTATTATTTTCAACTGTTTTCCTCATTGACCAACCTATTAAATTTCTGTTTCGTTAGGTTTTCTAGCAATTAATGTATGAGAAATCGATTTTTTTTAGTCAGTAATACAGCTGGTAAAATAAATTGTTAAAATATTTATGTGCTTCCTTTTTTTAAAGCAGCATGTTATGAAAATACCCTTTGGATTCAAGAGAAAGCTCTGCTTTTTAAGAAACTGGCCGCTTATCAATTAATCGTTAGTTAATCTATAAAATAAATCAACTTCAGATTATTTAATTAATCAGTAACTTGCATCCCTAATTTATACAGGAATTAAATTAATTTATATCTACTCATATTTATGTAATAACATTTTTTTTAGTGTTTTAATGATTTGGTCGATTCATCAATTATTAAAAAAAATAATCAACAGATTATTAAAATAATCATTAGTTGCAGCCCTACTTTATCAGGGTTTTAAAGGGTTTCTGTATATTTTAAAAAGCAATAGAAGGGTTTTTTAAGCATCATTATGTGGGTCAGAAGCTGTTAAACGATAAATAAAGCTTGTTTGAAACAATCAAATACAGAATACTTTACCTATCTCCTGGTGAGTGTGGGGAGGAAAGTCTTCAGCCTCGAATGACATTTCCTCCAGCTGCATTAACGACTCAAAGTCCTTCACTAAAATTCTTCCCAGCTCGTTGTAAAACTTGCACCTCACTTGCTCTTGTCCTTTCAGACTACAACACAGAAACAGGAAAAGAGCAGATAAGTAAAGAACGTGATGAGTTCCCACAGGTTCCTGTCATCGGCTGGAACGCGAGCGACACGTACTTATTTTGGTAACACTGCCTGAAGCTGGATTTGAGTCTCTTCAGCCTCGTCTGGCACTGCTCGGGTGTCCGGGAGAAGCCCCGGGAGGCCAGCTGGCTGGATATGGTGGTAAAAATGTGTGCGGTTCTGTTCACTCCTCTCAGGTCCAGCTGCATTTTGTTGGCGCCCCAAATGTTGATGAGGGCCAAAGTCTCCAAGTCTGTCCATGGTATACTTCTCTTTCCTTAAAAAGAAAATATTAACCATGGGATTTAATCAGGTTTACTCAGCAGGAATGTTTCATACAAATAAAGCAAAAAATAATCTGGTACAATCTTTTTAACACTTACCAATTTCCGGTTGGCCAGTCTGGCCGACAAACTGCAAGTCCTCCTCGCCGTCCTGGGACTCGTCTTCCTCCACGTCGTAGCTGACGTCAGGAGCCGTCGATGGAGCTGAGGAGCTAAGAATCTGCTCCAGCTTTGAGTAAAATTTATGATCTTGCCTGGAGTTACCCCTAGTGGTAAATCAGAAAACAAACGGCATTTTTAATCCACATTACTCAGATTTCCTTCATAATTAAAAAAAAAAAAAAAAAGAAAGAGAAGCGTCACCTGCTGCTCCTGCGGAAGCATTTCCTCAACCGTTTGATCCTGGTCTGGCACTGCTCCACGGTCCTCATGTGGCCCCTCTCGGCCATCTTCTGCGCGATCTGAGTGAAAATGTGTCGGTTCTTCAAGCAGCCCTTCAGCGCCTGCTGCACCGAGTCCTTCCCCCAGATGTCGAGCAGCTGGAGCGTCTCTTCGTCCGACCAGGGAACCTTCGAGTCCATCGCGACCGGGAAGGCACGTTCCTGAGAGTCTGCCATTAGATGTGAAGCATTGGTGGAAATAAACAACAACAAAAACAACAACAACAACAAAAAGGAACTGAGCAACAAACCTGTATATTCTCCCCATATGGAGATTAGAGGAGATTCACTTGAATTTTCACCATCTACTGATGAATCCCTGCAAAGATTAACAATAAAATGATCAGTAAATCAGATTTATTGACATTTTTGTGTTTGCCAAGTTAACGTTGGGCAACTGGACAAATTTATGGACCATCAACGAGGGGCAGAGCTCTTCAAGAGTCATTTCTTTTTCTTTTTTTTGGCTTACAAGTTAATTTCTTTAGAAAAAACACTTGGTTGAAGCCAAAAGACGCAGCCTGTGGAAAAAAAAAATACATATTGATGTTTTCAATGGTGCACAGACTCCTTCCAGCAGTTTTTATTTTCCCACAGGTGTGCCTTTAAGTGCAGTGACAATGTATTTACTAAGAAAATACATTTATTTAAACAATAACCACAATGCTGGGGAGGAAAACAGAAACTAGATATTTTTGTTTTACCACTGTATAACTATATTTCAAGTGCTTATCTATCTTACAGACTTGGCTAAATGTGAAACGACAAATATAAAATTACACAAAAGCTTACTGTATTATTCATGTATAATACTAGAAATGAAATCATCCATAAAGGTGGTGTTATACACGGATTATTGATGATTATATTTTTTAAGCTCAAAAAATGATCTTATTATACGCAAGATCGTACTATACATGAATAAATACGGTAGCTATAAAAATGATCGGTGCAAACAAAATAAAGAAATTAATGAAAAATTTAAAGACTATACCGTAGGGATAGGGGAAACTATTGCTTGTGGCCAGTATGGTAGGGCTGCCATGATTAGTCGATGGCTAATCGACTATTAAAATAGTCGAAGGCTAATTTAATAGTCGATTAGTCATTTTTTACTTTGTTTTTCTCTCCAAGCTGCTTTGACACCTTCCACTGCCGCATCTGCCTTTCTGTCCTTGACACACGTGAGCAGTAGTGGTAACAGGCAGGCCGTGAACGTCACAAGACATGATACAGACAGGCTCTGGTATCATGGCTACCTGACAACAGAGCTCAAAAGTGTGGAATCATTTTAAGAAAATAAAAGAGAAACCTGAGCAATGTAATATCTGTGAGGCAGAACTTGCCTTCCACGGAAATTATTTTTAGTTAGCATGTAGCTAAAATCTAACGATGGTTATATAATAGCAGCTGCATTCTGGTGTGATAAGATGTATGTTTAATATTCAATTAACGTATGATCCGATTAGTCGACTAATTGAAAAAAATAATCTGTGATTATTCGACTATAAAAATAACCGTTTGTGGAAGCCCTACAGTATTGTTTATCTTTTTTATCTGGTTTAAAGCAAATATAATCCAAAATAGGTGACTCTGTGTTTTTTTTATTATTTTATTTTAAAGTTTCTACATTTTTAGACATTAGTGTTCTAAACTGCTCTGCCCACAAAAAGTCCAAATGTCACCAGGGCAAATATTTTGTAATTTGTTGAATATTGGTTGTAAAAATGTTACATATCGCCCACCTGTGTGCTAAAGTTGATTAATCTGTTGTATAATCAGTACTGAAGCATTGGAGAAAAGCTTTAGATTTAACAATAACAGAATGAGATGAACTGCAGTAACAGAGACCCACAATAAAACATGTAAGAAATGAAGTTTCTGCTCATCTTACAAGATAGCTGAAGCCTCCACGGGTTTCTTGGTAGGAACTTCCACACCTCCACTCAGCTTCCTCTTCCTGCGCCTCCGAGGTGCCGACGAGCTCAGGTTGCTCTCCTCGGAGTCCGTGGCGGCGGCCTCGTTGGACACGGTCAGGTCGATGGTTTCGTTACGCGGCTGCGTGGAGTTCTGCGAGGCTTTGGCGGCTCTGCTCTGCGACCTCAGCCTCACTGAGTCTGAACTCCGCGTGATCATCGACCTCTCCGGGTTGCTCGTGTCGTGGGGAGCGCCGGTGGGGGCTTTGTGTTCTGGAGGGTTGGAGTCCCTGGAGGCCGGCGAGCAGGACACAGTGTCCAGGGCAGGTCTGGCCCCAGGAGGGACCGAGAGGGAGGACAGGATGCAGTTGTCCATCGGTAATAATCTCGACTCTATGAAGAGATGAAACATTTCATTCCTGAGAAAACAACATTATATCAAAACTGTGTCTTTTACAGCGTTGGCCCTGGAAATAAAAAATAAAAAAAATGCAACTGGAACTGAAAAATTTCAAATTAGAGAAAGAGAATTTAGAGGATTTTACAAAAACCTCAGAAGCAGACCTTGAACTGCTGCTATAAAACTAAAACCTTTTTCCCTTTGGACACATTTTTTACAGGCTTAACTACAAACATCTGCAGCCACAAAGAGCCTTGAGCACCTTTTTCTTCAAAATGGCCGAGGTTTCTGTGGTGATCCAGCACAGCCTTCATGTCTTCTGGGGAGAAAAATGACTGCAAGGAGTTGTGAAGAAACGACGGAGCGTCTGTGAGCAAAGCTGCCAACTGAGGAGAGAGAGAGCAAAAGTTACCACTTTGATCATGATTTTTCTTATTTTAGTTTATTAGATTTTAAAAAATCAGTGAATTTAGAGAGGGGGGACAGTTTCCAGGGAAACATGCCTCATGTTAGAAACCTCGACGACTCGAGTATTGTTTGTTAAAACTTAAGTCTTTCCACTCATGAAAGACTGTAACTGATTAAAAATCTCACAAATGAATTATTTACATTAGGTGTGAAAGGTTTAGCAGATAGATGAACACATATATTACTTCCTGTCACTTATTTACTGCCACTAACAGGTCCGGTTTCTAAACACACCTGCATAATGTTAAAAATAATCCATCTATTAACACTAGAAGGAATAAATAAAACATGAGTTAATCATAACTCCACATAATAAAAGGATTTGGTCATGTGTTCTTTGTTTATTGTGAGTAAATGTGTTTTTTTTTCTTCTGGCGTGTTTGGCCTTGATGTTATGTTTCTCTCCAGGGGGTCTTTTTTCAAAAAGAAGAGTGGGTCTATTGGGACTCTGTGGCAGATCTGCACCCAGTTACCCTCCCCCACCCCCTCCCTCCATCACCTGAGCCCCTCGCCTGTGAGACTTCATTAACCCTTCAAACACAAAATAAAGTCACAGGATGGTAAATTAAAATTATTATGCTATTACTGTAACAAGTAAAACTATGCAGTGTGAATGTTTAATGCTGAAAGATTTTTCCTAAAAGAATGAAGAAGCCTAAAATGTTAAATATTAAAATTGTTAATGTGAGTTTAATTTGAAAAGCTGACTATTGCTGAAAGTTGGAAAACAGAAATAGACAGCAGAAGGAACCAACTGAGAGGACAAAGGATAAACAGAGAGTAAAAAAACTCACTTTGGCAGAAAAACAAGTATGGAAGTACAAAAAAACAGCTGAAAATTGGCACAAAGATGCAGAAGGAGCAGGTTTGCTGAATCAAGCAGCGGGAAAATAAAATTATCACATAAATGATGAAAAAAGCTCAAATTACAACAGCTGAAAAAAATCAGAAATAAGCTAAAAGAAGCATGAGATGTTTAAATTAGCAGAAAGAAGCCTAAAAAGAATAACATAACAGAATAGCTGAAAGAAGCAGAATAGCTAAAAAAGCTAAAATAAGAAAAAAACAAAACATAAAATATATATATATATATTATTATTTGTATATTACGATTTTCCAGGTGGAAAGAAACAAAGACATTGCTAGGTCACTGGGAAAAATTCAAAATTTTAAGACGTTTTTCCTCAAAATTAAGTTTTTTGTTACTATTGCTCTTTTTTTAGGATATGTTTCAGACAATTCATTCAAATGATACATTGATAAGTCATTAATTCATTATAATTTGACAAAATGCAATTTTTGTTTAATCATTAATCCTTGTTTCGATGCGATGGCTTTT
>JAUBOC010000063.1:10371188-10388296 GCA_032275365.1 Anablepsoides cearensis
CACACACACACACACACACACACACACACACACACACACACACACACACACACACACACACACACACACAAAAACAAAATAAAATGTTTACCTTAAAATTGTGTAATATTATATTATATTATATTATCTAACTTATAAAAAAAATAATAAAATTTAAATATAATAAACTTAGGTTGCACTATTCAGCTAATAAATGCACAAACAGCTTGCCATAGGCCCACCCCCTGTTGCACCTCATTTTGAAATAACTTCAAGGCTTTTTTTCCCCCCAGCTGGCAGACAAAAAAAAAAACAAAGATGAGACTATATTGCTTTTTCTTTAAGCAGAGAAACAGATGGTTTATCTAGTAAACTGCCGAGTAGTTTTATTCTGGAATAAAACTACCCAAAGCTGCCACTCTGAAGCCTTTGTGTGCAATAAAATATTTGCTGGATTCGTCTAAAAGCTTCACAGTCCTGCTCCTGATATCCTCTGAGGATTTGTGATAAAGAAAGAATATGTTCAGTGTGACTGTAAAGCTAACCAAATAAGTTTAACTTAAGTTTTCAAGTGTTTTTTTGACCAGTGATGTTGACTCATCTTCAATATAAACACCTGGCAGAGCACATCTGTGTCAATATTTGACAGACTTGGCGTTTTAATTACCCATTTCTTCTTTGTGCACTCTCCCAAATTTCAGGGAAAATCTAATTACCAGGTGTGCCAACAAACAAGGGAGCCTCTTTGCCTTCCACTAATTGGAAGAAGGATCGGCGCCAGAGCTGGAAGGAAAAGTCCTCTCACTGAAAATGATTGAGTGTGGAAGACTGTTTAAAAAAAAAGTAAAAAGAGGGGGGAAACACAAAAAGAAGTGTGTGGTCTGCCTTGGGCAGCTTGTGGATTTCCTGTGATTTCATCAGAAGAAAAGATGGCTGAGGCGATCCCCCAGACTACAGGCAGCCGGTGTGCGTGTAGGCGAGTGCTGCAGCCCCAAATCCCTGAGAAAAGACTGAAAGAGTCTCACTGTGGCTTTACAACTCTGCATTAGACTGATCTCTTTTAGCTCGCCTGATGCGAGGCAACTATATGAGGTAAAACAATAGAGGAAGTTATATTTGTTTAGATATTGCAATGATGGTTGAGATCAGATATTTTATCATGAGGGATTGAGACAGAAAAAACTGATTACATCTCACAAAACGGTCGTTTCAAGCTGAATTACAATAGGACAGTTTAGAATAACAAAAATATACTTAGAGGGTTACATACACTCACCATGAGCCTGAATGTTGAAATATTTTATGCTTTGATTTAATTTTTTTCCTCAGTATATAACTTTAATGATGGAAAGATTTGAATTTATTGTAGATTTCCCAGCTTTCGCATAGGTTCAAACAAATACATACCTTTAAAAAATGAACATGATGAGGTTAGTTTTTCGTTGACAACATAAAAAAAAAAAGATTTGTTTGACCATATTTGTTGGATTGACCAATACACACACAAACATTTTTGGGAGCCGTTTTAAAATAACTTCCGAGGTCATCAGGTCAAACAGTTGTACAAGTTATTCAAATGTTTCACAACTTTCCCAAAAACTAGAAGACTCAACCAGCAGGAATAAAGTAAAATTGCTCTGAAGAATATATGAATGTCATATATAGTCCAGTTTTACATAGACTGGGACTGAAACACCTAAATGTCACTGTGCCAATGGTTTAGCATGGTGGTGGTAGCATCATGCTGTGGAACACTACACAATGGCTGAATAATGGAGGTGTACCTCCAAAATCTTCAGCTTCACCTCAAATTAATGTTTTAAACGTCAAAGACAATAGATCTGACACATAAAAACTGATATAAAATGGGATAAAAAAGCTAAAGTTTAGCTTAGCCCCAACTTCAACCATGTTGAAAATTTTGGACTATACCTAAAAAGGTTTGTGCCAGAAAACCAATTAATTTAAATGAAATATTACAAACAAAACTATATCAGCTGGATGGATATTAAGCAAATTATTAAACATCTAAGAGTTTTAACCAAATATTGTTTGGGCTGTATGAATATATTTGAACCATATATAAATTTGACCTTGTGTGGGTTAGAGATCATATAAAAATCATTGTAGTTGCAGGTTGAATATGTTTTATACCTGGAAAAAGGATTAAAATCAATCATTAAAAGAAAATAATTATATTCATGCTTGTAATGAGCTGACTGTATATTCAGCTAAATTAATGCTGCTTAAGTTTTCAAACAGGTGAAGTGAGATTTAAGTTAACTTTACAAGAAAAAAAACTCTTAAAACTGAAAACTTGTGATTTGTGCTGATTTAAAAAAAAAAAAGAAATAAAAAAATAGGGGAAACAAAAAGTTGACAGACAAATAAAACAAGAGATCTGCAGCACACTGAAGCAGGATTATTCATAATTTATTGAGCAGTATAGTGAGATTACAGCTGGGAACAAATCAAGCACAGAAAGACAAAAGAGCATTATTTATTACAGGAAAATCAAAGTGGAGCCTGAGGAAGGGGGGGGGGGGTAGATAAAGTAGAACAACGCTCATACATTAAACCTACTGTACACAAACACGGCGCGTTATTGCAGCTGTCAGAGGAAAATCCCATTATGCCAGAGTGGATGATGTTCATGTTTCGTACCTGAGCTTGAGGATTCTGTGACCTTGTGTTCCATCATAAGTTGGAGGAGTTGTGACAGCGATAATTTGGGGGGAAAATGAAAACGAGGCTCTGCTGTCTTTCTTCTATCACTAATCATTTTGACATCTTTAGGGAAAGTGAGGTTAAGTTTTGTTGGATGGATGTTGGCACGAGGAGGAGGAAACAAGAAAACATCAATCTATCTAGTTTTCCCCTCACAAGCCTGTGTTTTTAAATAATGCAGGCTCTTTCCTGTTGATGCCATCACGGCTGATTCCCACCTAGAGGTTCCCGTGGACCCCCAGCAGGGTTTAAAAAAATCGAATCCTTCCTCAGCCCACTCTCTCTCCTGTTCGACTATTCTCTCAGACCCCCTCGTGACTCGGTTAAAAAAAAAAAGAAAAAAGGAGGAAGGAGAGAAGGAGGAAAGAAAAAAAAAAGCTAATGTGGGAGTGGGAACCCTGAAAAATAAATTAAGCCGATAATGCAAGCATGAGAAACTTCTCAACCCTCCCACTGAATATTAGATCACAACAGCCCTAAATAAATCATTACACATCCACAGACCTCATCTATTTCAATTTCATCTTGAATTATTACGCCCCTCATATCAGTGCCGATGTAATGTCCCACAATTGCAAACATGTGTCAGATTCTTGTAATATCCACAGATTAATAATTCAGTTTTTTTTTCTTTTTCTTTTTTAGAGAGAGGGGGGGTTTAGCCTATTTGGGCTTTTTATTCAGATCCAGCGTGAGGCGAGGAGAGCTCATTTCACCGCAAATACAAACAGAGTTGACATTTAAAGCCCAAAGCCTTGCAGCACCCACGTGGACCCACCAGCAGGATCATTTGAATTTCTTGCTTAATTAGTTGACACCGAGTTCAGCTCAGGCGTGAGTTAGTGCTGATAGATAGCACACGATTAGAGGCGAACTTTCAGCAGCATCCTGCTGTGAAATGAGTCACAGTTTCCAGGTTTGAAGATTTACAGGAAAATTGGTTCCAAGACAATAATTCTTCCTGATTTTAGAAAGTAAATATCTTTTTTTTTTTGGCAACAAGCATATTAACTTCTAGAGCTTTAGGGAAATGCCTCAAATATGCTACAGATTATTGCAAAAATAATTTTGGTGCAGCTGTCCCAATCAAGTTTAATTCAGGCTGTGGGGTAAAAAGACAAACTGCTGATATTTTACCCGTTACTGGAAGACAAAATTTCTGTTGCATAAATTAAAATATAAATTAGTGTACAGTCGGGAAAATGAAATTTCGGGTGTTTGAATTATTCATTTGATCTTAAATTTAATACTTTTAGCTACTTTTCTTTTTGTGCTTTTGAGAAACTCCTTTTGATTCTGTTGGATAAAATCTAAAATACATTTTAGATACAAACAACCATGTTCATTTAACTAAATGTAACATTTCTATTTTTAGTGATGGAGACAGTTTAAGATACTTGCTTCTAGATTTACAGAAAATCCCTCCTTTTCTTTCAATTTAGTTTTTTCTTTAACTTCCTTTTAGGCATCTACTTTCATACATGATGCTAAACGTTTTTAAAAATGTGTTAGAACCACTACAATCTGAGTAAATCAGTCCAATTTAAGGTTTTAAAAGCATTCAAGCTATCTTAATAGTATTTGAACTTGTTCATATATGAACAAGAAAAGCATGAATGTATTAAGATTAATGGATTTAAATCTTGATTTGAAACACTCAACGTACCTCTATTTTTAAACAAGTAAACTTTAAATCCTCTTAAAAATAACCTGGATTTGCATCAATGAAGCCTCACAGTACAGACAGTATGACAATGAACTCTTTCAAATCACTCTTTAAAGATTAAAAAACTTAAACCTTGCTGTTTTTCTAAATACTTGATGTTTATTTGTGTTTCAGGACAAGTTATATTAAAAGAATAATTACAATGTTGGTTTTATAGTCTAGCTGTGTCTAACATGTATAAAGAGTAAGAACTGATTGTGACCTTCCTCTATCACTGCTTTTATTTCTAACATGAGATAGAAAAGAGCTCAGGGCAAAAGAATGAGGGAATTAGTCTTAAAAGTCAAGGCACATGCTGAAAAATCAAATAAAAATACAGAATATTTTTGCTCAACTTATATCCAAATTCAACCCCTTTAACATATTGTCATGAAAGGATAATGTTTTAGATCTTTGCTGTGTGTCTGTTACTAAAATACCTTACTTATCTTATTTATAATTTCTAACATTAACCACTGGATGGATTTTAATGAAACTTTCAGGAAATAATCACTGGATCTGAAACTGATTGCCATTTGGATTCAACCCAGTTCAAGAAGGTTGACACAGCAATTCAACTTCTTCTATAGCCCATTAAAGTGCCTGTGACATCAAATTTTTGTAATAAATACAAATTTAATTTTGGACAGATAATATTGATAAAATACTGCAAAGGAAAATTCAAGCCGTTGACAACAACAGTGTTGTGTGTGTTGTTGAGATATAGGCGTGTGAAGTTACAGGAAGTGATGTCAAAGGGGAATGTCTGCATGAGAACAGAGCATTGCTATAAAAGCTAACACAGACTGATGTTCATTTAGACTATTTTGAGTGACTATAAAAGAGAGAGGAATTAGAGTAAGAGTTTAAATATTGTTTCTATAGACAAAGATCAAAGAGTTTTCTTTCTTAAGGAGTTCCCCTTTGATGTCACTTCCTGTTTCACTTTGACCGAGCCAAATTCAAAAGGAAATACGCCGGTTATGTAGCAAAATTGGTAAAATCCTGTAGTATTACAAGTTTCTTAAATACAAAGAGGTTTTCTTTGACTTTTTGCGTTTGAAGAGGACACACATCACAGGCACTTTAATAATGGGTAATATGTATGTTAGGCCTTTAATTCCAACTTAACTGCATTCATAAAAATTCTTTGCAACTTTGGTCTAAAAGTTACTCTCCCTCTCTTTTCTCTTCAGCGCTAATGGGCATTCTGGGTAATGGGCAGGAGGACATTGATGTGAACATGGCAGCTGTCATATCCACAGGAAGCTCGCTGCGTGTGTCGGCCAGCATGTTGAGCGCTCGCCGCGTGTTTAGTGGCTTCTACTCCTACATGAACCCATCTACCATCACGTAGGAATAAAAAGCCATAAGACACAACAGCAATCTCACAGGAGGAAGAGAAGGGGGGAGAGAAGCGGGGAAGGAGGAGAGAATACTAATAAGAGGAGTCCAAGTAGCCATGAAAAGGGGGGAGTTGTTCTCTCAGCTGGAAGGAGGAGAAGAAGCGACCCCGAGGAGGCAGGGAGTATGGTTCAGGAGGAAAGATGCAAGGAAAGGAGACAGAAATGAGTCATGAGCGAGGCAGAGGAAACCTAATATTCATAGGGCGGTGCTCCGTGTTTGTCTTTTTCTGTTTGATTATGTGCAGCAGATGAGTTTGTACTGCAGGCGTTAGTGGATTCGGGAAATTCCTCTGTGTGTAAGCAATATTTGCTATGCTGAAAGCAACCTGCTCTGATGAACCTAATCAAAATCCATCTGCTCTGTTTTATTCAGTTTTTTTTTTTTTTACAGGAACACGATTTAAAGTGTTGTTTGAATGAAAAGCGTGTGTTTCTGCAGATGGCTCGCTGGTAAATATTTGCCTCTGAAAACCAGACGCGGGCTCTGGTAAATATCGATTTCTGTTCGCTCCTTTTCTGCACTCGAAAGCTCGTCGTGTTTGAGTGCGAGGAGAAAAGGGGGGGGGGAGGTGGGGAGGGAGTGTTACAGTACAAGTGTGTGCAGATAAATATGCATGACTCCACCGCGGTAGGTTTCCTGCTTTGTATGCTAATGATCTAATTCAAGTTTAATTATGCAACGTAGGTGCAGCGAGGGTGGGGGGGCGGGGGGCCGAGGCACCGCTGAACGACCTCGTGAGATAAAGCTCCGGCAATGAGGTAACAGATTTAATCTTTTTAATCAGATTGCAGAAAGACAGGGGCTTTCCACAGAGACTGAACAGGCTGCAGCTGCTGAAGGCCAGAATGTAAGAGATTACAGATAAATTTAATGGTCAGTATTGATGATCACATTAGAGGCCATAATTTAATGTAATGAAGTGATGTTTTTTTATTTAAAACACAGCAACAACAGTAAACCTGTTGACCACTGGAGCTTAAACACAATTCCTACTTTTTTGTGTTATATTTTTAGTCATTTATACATCAAAATGTTCGGCTCATGCAGGAGGTGGGCACTTTGACCTTCCACATAGAAATTATTATTATTTTTTTAAATCTTATCCTCACTCTCATTTTTGTCTTCATAGCTTTGTCTTTTTAGCTGTCTTTCGGCTACTTTTAACCATTCATTACTATTAGCTTCTAGTTAGCTTTTTGCTACTTTTAGTTTTTTTGTACCCCTGCGTTACTTTAGCTTTTAACTTATCTATGTTTGATATTTCTCTAACCTTTTACCGCTTATAGCTACATTTTGCTAAATTTACCATTTAGCTATTTGCTAGTTTAGGCTCTAGCTGTTGTTTTGCTATGTTAGTTAGTATTTTACTTCTTTTAGCAAATATTTAGATGTTTTAGGGTTTTCGCTTGCATTTTGGCATTTAGTTTTTATTTACTGTGCCTCGTTAAGCTTTTAGCTACTGTTCTCTTAGCTTTAACAACTCAGTTTTAGAAACTTTCACAAATTTAGCTGTCATCAAAAAATAAAATACCCCATGGTTTTTGGTGTTTTCTTATTTGGGTTGAATTAGTTTAAAAAAATATTGATCAAAAGAGTTAAATATGTGACTTTTTGGACCACTGATGTTTTTATTCTTGTATGTAAATCTCTAATTGTTGTCTTTGATTTGAACATGAATGAACTGGTTGTTGTTTTAGTCAAGCTCTTTTTTCTTCTTTAATATTGGAGTAAATGCCACTCAATGCTTCATATCAATGCAATAAATAACCGTAAGTAAAACATCACGGTGATATTTCATATAACAGCACAAAGTTTTTATCAGTTTCTTGAATATGAATAAAGACTTAAATCCTTTTAGGAAAAAAGGTGATAATCAAACTCAAAATTCTGGAAGTGGTCAGTGTAATCAACCAACAAAACTAATTATTAAATGATGATTCATTGGGAATCACTTTTTTCTGAGTAATAATTATAATATACAGCTTTCTTTCATTTTAAAGCCTTTCTTGATTAGTTCCTAAATCATTTCTTGATTCATCTTTAATATTGAGCAAAATTAACTACAAACCAGTGATTGTTGGGGTTTTAATTATACATTTGTTCCTTCGATAAACACAAAAAACCTGCATCTCTTATTTTAAAGTGTTCTTAATTAGAAATCTGACCTGCACTTGATTAAAAAATAAGATATTTTGTGCTTTTATCTTTGCTTGGTTGTGGAAAAGCGGTTTCTTTAAAGCCACAAGTGTGAAGTGCTAATGTGTATTTTTTCCCTGTATTTCTCGTTTGCGCTCTGTGTTTGGTGAAACTCTGCAGAACATCACGGCTGCAGCTCCAGCTGGCGCAAGGTCTCCGCATCAACTCCTGAAGGACCCCTGCAACAAGGAAACAAAGGAAAACAAAAGGGAGAGTAAAGATTAGAGGTGTGCGGCACGCTCAAGTTGAGTGAAATCTTTATTACTGCACTGCGGCTGGTTATTTAATGAGACAATCCTACGGCTTGGTTATTGAATTAACGATCATTACGAGGAGCTTGAATAACAATGCGCAGCCTGGAAGAAACTGTCGGAGTGCGCAGTTTAAGCTGTCGGTCTTTAAAAAGTGCTTCTTCCCGAGAAAATCTGGAGTCTTAAAGAGCTCACGCTGCGATTTTACCAGCTCACTGACACTTACAGCTTCAAAACACGCATTAACCACAAACCAATTATGTTGAGCTGCAACTACTTGTTGATGACTTGTGCGGTTTAATGCGCCTAATGAAAAGTTAATAGCAAGCACACTTAGAGATTTCGGCACCTGCTACCACCTCCGTTGAGGTGAAAACGGTCGGCAACACAACAATGCAACCTCAACTTTTAAATATTTATCAAGCTTAAGAATATTTTTGCACTTTGGAGAAGATAGTGACCCTCCTTGCGAGCAGAAAAGGGTTTCGCTTTATCATCCAAAACCTTCTGGGAATTATTTAGGATAACACTCGGCACAATAAGCTGTGACATCTTCATTGAAAAATGATTGATTGGGCTGCGGGGAGGGGGGGCTGTTTGAGAGACAGATCGCTCAAACAGTCAGGCTGGAAAAGCCCAGTAATATGATGAATGGTCTATTTACCCAACAGATGAGGAGAGACTAGCATGAAGATTAAACGTGCAGGTTTCTGACGTGTCCTGCTCGCGGGGATGGATCGAAATTTGAATAATACGTCGGCGTTCTCCGTCGGGGAGCAAGTTGGGAATGAATTTAAGTTGAAAGCGAATTTTAGCAAGAACGCAACTTGGCTTAGATTGTTTTATTGCTCCTTCTAAAAAAACACACAAAAAAAGGTGGATGTGTGTAATTTATTCAGCTTATTTTCTGTCATCGCAGTCAATGAAAGTTAAACCTCCAAATTATCTCGGCTAAACCATTATTAGTTACACACAAATTTATTTCTCTGGGGCCCTCGTCCCTCAATGCTATCATAAACGGACCATTTAACACAGAAAACGCAGCAACTGTATCTAAAGTCGAGCCACTAATCACTTATCTAAACAATGTCTCCATGGATCGAGAGCAAGTGTTGATAAAGTGACCCAATTCTTTACAGCCAGCATCTATAATTGATGTGCAATAGATGTAGCAGCCCCAGATCTGATAAGGGTCTCGGCTCTGATGGATATCCAGATAGGCTTTCGTAGGGCGGAACAGATGTAGAGTCGTGCATCAGGAAGGGATGGGGTTGCCTGTGATCATTTCCACCCTGCAGCGAACAAAATAGCCCTCATATATCCCTGTAATCTGCATTAGCGCCGGAGCACCAGCCAGGAGACAGCGCAGAGGGGGATGAGTAATGGGGCTACCGCTGATTTGGCGGAGCTGTATTACACCTCAAAACTGAGGCATGCCCAACTGGTGAGAATATGAAATGAGGATGTCACAAATGAGCATCCTCCCGATCTCCCGAAGGCTGTATTTATTAGCCCGTGTTAAAACCAGAAACATGCTTCATCTGTAACAAGTAACTGGTAGCAAGTAAATTCAATTTATCAGCATTTATTGTTGATTAACCAACAACAAATGTCTTTTAATAGACACTTAAACCAAATGGCGCCATTGGAATCAGGCGCTTATACAAGTAATATACTTAAATACAGTTTTGAGATAGTTCAACTAAAAAAAAAAACGTTTAGACTGTTTGAGAAAAATGCTGCCATTATCTAATGAGCTTTAGGCAGATGCAGAGCAAACAGAGCACAGTTTGAGCCCATTTTCTAATACAGAGTACTAAATCCAGAAGGGCTGGATGAGTGAAGACCAACCGAAAGACCCCTGTTAATATGAAGAGTGATGTTCGCAAACACTTAGATAAGCCTCCGTCTATTTGGAGAAACTTTCTATGATCATAGAAAATACTCTGCAAACGTCTTAAATCTTTGGTGCCAAACGTTTCAAGTAGCAACATTTGTCCAGACTTTCCTTCCAGAATCTGACCAGTTTCAGAAACGTGTTTTTCCTGTTTTTTTTTTTTCTTATTTGCTAAGCTCTTAACCCTGTCCCATGAATCATGCAGACGTATAAAAGGCGTCTAAGCCTTTGTGTCGACACATAACAGACAACTTGGCAAATAATCGATTTAACGAGGGAACTTAAGGTGTAGACTGTGTGGTGGTGAAGCTCTTATTAATGTTGTTTTGCAGCAAAAAGGTTCTTAGTTTGACTCTCAGATAGGGCCTGGAATTTAGAGTTTGCATGCATAGCTTTCTTTGGGTAGAGTCTTCCTGCTGTCAAAAAACATGGATGTAAGGTTGATTGGAGCCTTTAAATAATCTCTAGGTTCAAATGTGAGTGTTAATAGTTAATGATGTGTGTTCCTGTTCAGTTAATATAGAAAAATGGACAGCTTGATCTTTAGCTGGATTTATGAAAATACCAAAAATAACATCAAACTGATCAGCTGAAGGATAATAATATGCTGTCAATAAGAACTAGGGAGAAAATTCCCAAGAAATACTTTCACAGACCGCTGGAAAGTCTGAAGAACTACAGATCAAAACCACCTTAAAGAGATTACAAGTAAATCTAGAAAGAAATGAGGAATGACTCAAGAGTTTTGCACAGCGCAGAGAGAGCTCTGTGAAAAGCCGCGGCGTTGGGTTTGTTTGCGAGTGATGAAATAAAGTCCGGAGAAAAGAACACACTCCCTATGATAAACCTCCATCATGCCCGTATCATTGCTTTGCTGCCTCTGGTATCGGAGGCACCGAATGGATCAAAGGAAATATGAAATCACAGAGTTACCAAAATGAGCCGGCCGGCGCCGGGAAGCAAGTCATGGATGAAGAGGGAAAGATGGACGGGTTCTGTGGTAATGAGTTCTGACCCAAACCCCATTTAAAGTTCAGAGAAAAAATGAAATCTGCCAATACAAAAAAAAAAAAAAAAAGTCTTGTGTACTTTCTCTTCTAGATGGCTGCAAGACAGATTTGAAGAACGACAAATGATGTTTCTTACTATTTATAAACTTTACAGTAATGGATACCCCACCCCCCCAAAAAATAAAATAAAATAAAAAATTTTGTAGGCACACAAAGCACATTATTGTAACAATTGTTACACAAACTTGACGTTTTACTTCTTTAAATATTTTTTTCTGGACCGGCACATCTCAGCTTCTTTTCTGTTTTACATCCAGAACTCAGTACAGCTGTTGGGTTGAGTAATGACCCGTTGGCATCATCTCTCACCCAAAAAAACAAAAAAACAAAAACCCTGCAAGCAGATCTTTGGTTGGCAAGACTAGAAACACGAGCTCTGAGCCAGCAGAGGAAAATGAACATGTTTACCCGGGAGCTAAAATGAAAAGTACCTCCTAAAGAAAAATAAATATATAAATAAAACCATGCAAAACAGTGAATTAAACACCTCTCCATTAGGGGAAGGCATATAACAGTTTACTCTTGTAACTTCATAGTGATATTAAGTTAACTTCTGACGAAAATTATTATAAAACATCCAAAAACTAAAGGAGACAGTAAGGTTTGTTGGGTCAAGAAGGATCCATCGGACCCGTCCCTCAAATCGGGGCAAAAGGAGGACTCATTTATGGGCCGCATCGGGGTGGTCTTCGAATTTGGACACCGAATATTTAGGTTCAAGATGGCCGCCACATTTAATCGACATGAGCCAACATGAAAATGGCTCAAACTCAGTCGATCTTTCACATGTTTTGCTAAAACTTGAATTTGAGTCGATATCGTCTATTAATACATTAAATTGAGTTTATTGTTGTTTTTGAGGTATCAAAATTCCTTAAAACGGTGTCATATTTCAACATTTAAGATAAGCTTAATATAAAATTCAAGCAAGAAAAGGTGCCATATGCATGGTAAGTCTTTAATATTTTAATATGTATTTTCAGTTGAGCGAGCATTTTTTCATGAAACAAACCGAAACGTCAGAATTATTTTCAGCCCAGTTAAATCCTAGAAAGTGAGGCTATAAAATGAGAACATTTCCCCAACGCAGCGCCTGCATTAAACCCATGTAATGGCTTGTAACTGGATATGCTTACTTCCTATCTGAAATTAAAGCATAGATATTACATCCCTTGAGGCCAATCAAGTAGTTATGTGCATATTCTGCAGGGACACTAATGCACTATAAGCTGCGTCTTTGTGTGTGTGTGTTTGTGCTGCTTCTCTGTGCATGAATTCAGCTTAATTTGCTTTCATAATTCATGCTTTCCCACATTAATAAATCGTGTCGTGTGCCTGTTTCTGTTTTACAATTAAAATATTTAATAAAGAAAACACACAGCTCAAGGAAGAGTGTTTTTTTTTTTTTTTTTTTCGCTCGGCTATAACGTCGTTACTTCGGCTACACGCTGAATGGAAATTTGATTATCGGGGACAGACAGATTGCGCGCCGTAACAAAACAAATGGTGCAAAATCTCCAACTTCTTCATCAAGATGAAAGCAAATTGTTTAATTAACTCACAGCGCTCAGAAACAACATATGGTGGCATTAATTTTAAACAGCGATGTGAAACAACACTGCCTGTTCTCGCACCCACCGGTTCTTTGCTTTTACAGAATGTGAGCTGACTGCTGTCGTGTGGCGCTTTTTATCATCCCTGGGACAAAAAGCAGAATTAAAAGAATGAGTAAATGAAAAGCCTAGCATTCATGGACGGAATGCGTATCACCCAATATATTTGAAGTTTGGGTGACATTAATTTGAAAAGCTGCTCCTACAACCAGTAAAGTTGCAATGAACTTTACCCAAAACTGTAGGTGTCTCAATGTCATTAAGAGAGCAGGACTTTCATTAGCCTAATGTTAAAGTATGCATGTGTGAAATTTCCTCGTTAGTGACCTTTATTCTCCGACTAATAGTCCTCGGTCTCTGCTGGCGCTATGTTTTTTTTTCCTCTGCAGGGGTACCAGAACATTGCTTTTTTCCATTTCATGTGTCTCTACGGTGAAAAGTGCTGGCAGAAGCGTTTTGTAAGTGAGTAGAAGATTAACTCTACACTTCCTGCGCTCGCTGAGCGACCTGGAAGGTTGAAAGGTGCCATGAACGCTGTCGGATTATTATTTTTTTCCCCTGTTGATTTATGTTGTACTACTTTTTTTAACAGAAGTATCAAAAGAAATCAATGAATACAAGGTAGCAAATATTGCAGGATATTCGTCAAAACGCTACATTCCTCGTGACTCAAATGCACCTAATTTACCGTGTTTTATAACCTGCTTTGGTTTATATTTAATGTAATCTGAGGGAGTTTTTATTGGAAATGTCAGATGGAGTCTAGAGTTTCACGGTTTCCGTCAGCTGAATAAATCTACTTTTCAAAAGGTCACTTTCAATCAAAAAGAGCCTGTGATTCTCAGCTAAACATGTCGGACACAGGCGTAAATGTTTTCAAATGTAATGTTTTTTTTTCATGTTTATCATGTTGGATTTCAAAACTATTTTATTGTTGCATCAGTTCATAACAGGTTTGAACAAATTTATGCCTTAAGGTCTTAATAATGAAAGGTTCTTCATAAACAGCAAAGACATGTTTTAATTTCATAACAAATACGTTATGTTAATAGTCCATAATGTAAAAAGCACCTTCTTAAAGCACATAACTCTACCTCATCTTCTCTGTCATGCTCTCTACGTTTGTTTCCACTCCTCACTGGAGGTTTTCATGAAGGCAATGAAACAGTCATTGAAAGGCCCGAAATGATTTTTTATTATGATGGCATTTTAATGAGGACTGAAGGAGTTGGCTGCTTTGGTTTGTGGCAGCACCTCTTTATCAATGAGTGACATGAAAGAACTAATAATGGCTCTGAAACAGCCCCGCTCCCTGTCTCTTTGTGTCTTCATTTATCTCTCCTACACAAGAAACAACACACACACAAAAAAAAAAAAAAACGCAGCGCACGTTGTGGTCTGGGGTTTGCAGAGGAGAAAGTCGATTTAGCTCAAACTCTGCGCTGATTTGAAATGACTTGGTTTGATTTTAAATGGGAAATTGTTGTTACTGTAGAAGACGACCTGTTCTGTTTGGTTTCTGCCATTCTTAAACTTAAAAGCAAAAGGTTTGTTATAATTTTAATTTTTGGTGTATCCACAATATTTTAAGGGCGCTGCAACCAATTTTTGTGTGAAAAAAAGCTGCGAAATGGACCAGGTTAAGCCAGAAATCACCGTTTTTTGTTTGTAGGCAACCACATGCATGCAAATAATGACATAAAAATCCATAACGTAATATAACTTATGACATTTTTAAACTTGTTGATTTAATTGATGAAAACTTTCTCCAAATGTCCCCTTTTTAGATGGCGTAGCTCTTCCAATATTTACGGTAATGTCTTTTGTTAGTTTTTACAGTAATTATATGATGTTTTGACTCACTTATCTATTTACACAAGTACAAACTGACAGCTGCTTGTCACCGCCCTCACTCCCACCAAGCTTTACCGTGTTTTTATCCGTGGCGCTTACGTTTTCGAGTCATTGATTGGAAATAAATCTCAGGACTTTACAGTTTAGCTGCCTGAGAGAAAAAAAAACTGCCAGATGTGAGAGATGAGATTGATTGCACCGACAAAAGGTTGTGTTATTGGCCTGGAGAGGTTATGATGAAACCGCGGACAAGGCCAGGCAGGGCTCAGCGTTTGAAAAACCCTAATCATGTGAAGTCCACTTCTACCAGGCGGGGAGAAAAAGGCTCCTGGATCACACGCCTTAATATTCAGGGATTATAAAGCAGCTTCAAGTTCAGTGGAAATTACACGCCCTTTGTGAAAATGACCTAAACGCAGGAGCTGTAATAAAGCTGAGACATGTTGTGAATTAATGTCACAAAAGGTGAAAGTATACATATTAATGCCAAAATGTGCTAATTTACCAGCCGTTTCAAGTGTGGCGCTCACTTGAAGCCCTCAAACTAATGAGTTGTCAAGCAGGAACACAAAGTGAGCGTTTTGATATTGTTGCAACTTTACGATAAGCAGCAAATTACCGTCTGAGGAATGTCACTCGCTAAGATTTCTCCTCTCGTTAGCATGGCGCGTTTGATAAGCAGAGGACTTCAGATGCCTTAAATGAGACTTTTACTGCGCAGTGTGATCCAGCAGCGAGAGGTCCGGCTCGGCCGACTCAAGGTCAGGACGAGGGGAGAGCCCCCGCACCGCCTCCTCTACCCCACACGTCCCGTCATCCCCAGCCCGCCAGATGCTACACAAAACCACTTTCCTGGCCCCCACCTCCCTCCATCGCCGCGCAAGGTCGTCTCAAGCCAGCTACGCCTCCGCAATTAGCATGCAGCCCGTGGCGTGGCCTGTCTGGAGGCAAACGCACGAGCTTTCTGCTCTCCTAATGAGATGCCAGTCAGCGAGGAGGCTCATGGGGCATCAAAATGTAAAATATAAATAAATAAAGCAGGAAAAAAAAGAAACTCCTGGGGTTGTACGCAGAGATCTTATGGGTGGCAGAGGAGTCGACTAAAGTGCACCGGGAATCGTAGGCTGCTAACTCAACGTGACCCGCTGTGTTTGCTGGTATGCATATGTTTAAATACTCCACTACAGTAGGCATTTTCAGGAAGTTTTGTAGCTTTAGACAGAACTTTGAAAGCAAAAGGGCACTGCTAGAGGAAGAAACAGTCGTGAGGAAGCAGATTCTTACATTTTCGGGTCATGTTGTGTCCGTTTGTTTCAACTTTACTTCTCAAAGATCATCTTATATAACTTTTTAATGTTATACAACTATTCAAAACATATTCACGGCCTGTATGTGTGATTGTTAGCAAAACATCTCATGAACCAGTGGACAAGCTTTAGTGAAACTCTCGAAAATGAATTATTGAATGTGCCAAACTTTTAGACTCACCTTGATTCAAGATGGCACAAAAAGGCTAGCTGAGAGTCATCCCTAATGCACATTCTGAGCACAAAGAGATCATTTCAGAGCTTAGTTAAAAATAATGGTATTAACTGTTTAAGTCAACCCTATTTGTTAGCAAAATATCAGGAAAACTGGACAGAGTTTTTTTGAAATTCTCAAAGTAATTCCTGGACATAACAATTAGGTAACATTTAGGGTCGTAATATTTTTTTAAAATGTCAGGAAATGTGCATTTATTCATTTTTAACTTTTTTGGGCAAAAAGTAATTTGATAGTTGTAGTGAATTTAGCAACACAGATCTCTGGAGACCCTCAGGGTTCCATCCTCGGATGCCTACAGTTGTTTTTTTACAGCCTCGTTTGGTCAAATAGAACAAACTTAGAGATGTCCAACACAACAAAACATACAGACAAAAGAAAAAACATCACTAATAACTGAATACTCTGCATGGATGATATGATTAGAGCTTCTACTTTCATGATTGTGGACAGATCAGCAAAATACAACAATTTCTGTTCTCCTTATGCTTTAAGCATGTAAGCTTAAGTTAAGTAAGTTAAGTAAGTTAAGCTTAAGTTTAAGCTTTTTTTTACTCTTAGAAAAGTTATTTACCTGGTTAAATAAAGGATGCGTACATAAAATGTCCCTGCTTTGTGCAGCGCCGTCACTCTGAAACGTCTTTTTAAAGCTGCTGTGGCGACAAAGCCTTTAGCTGGCAGTATACTGCATGAGAATCCGAATCTACGATGCGCAGTCACGTGGTTGTTCTTGTTCGTGTTCGCACATACCTATGTATAGCTCCTGAGAAGCTCCTGGAAAACCCCTCCTCTGCTGCAGCTTACGTCACTGCATGGGATTTCGTCCATGTGGAAAAAAATAAAAAACTCCGAGACTCGTCACTCGAC
>JAUBOC010000063.1:10396060-10408624 GCA_032275365.1 Anablepsoides cearensis
CCCCCCCCCCCCCCCCCCCCCCCCCCCGTCCCCTCTTTCCTCTCCATCTAAACTGTCTGGTCCCATCACTGCTGTGGGTCATTCTTCCTATCAGGCGAGGCGGCGGTAATGCTGCCATCATATATAACATGTCTGTTGTGATCACTGACAGCTTGGCCGCGCTGCATTGACAGTAACAAGGATAATAAGCTCATTTCGCATGCGGTTCGGTGTTACTTCTCGTCTGTCTTGGCTGCTTCCTATAATTTAGGTCTGCCACATCTCTGGGGGACGGCGTCGCATATTAGTCCGCCGAGGATTGTCTCCGCGGTGTTTAAAATTCCATTTTGTTAAGGATGTCAAGATCATATGTGAGCAGATAATTTGCCGCTGTTACACTTTGTAATGGCTGCATTACCTTCACTTAACAGACTGAACTGATGGAGCGGCAGAGGAGGGAAACAAAGACGACTGGAACGGTCAACGTTTTTTTTTTTTTTTTTGTTCCCCCCACAAGTCTTCAAACTAGCTCAGGAAATTATTTATTGTGGTTAATGGTCCGTTGCAAGCTCGTTGCATGCAATTAAAGCTAGGATCTCTTGGTAAAAAGCAACAAAATGGGACTGTCATGGTTGCTTTATTTAAAGAGTTTCAAAAGTTTGATGGCGGTGATATTACAGAGAAGGTAAAAGTTTCAAAATAAAAACATGAAATTTGCATTCGTTAAAGAAACAAGAACATTTTAAACAAAGATCTTGTGTTGAGGATGACTCAAGGCAACACTGAATTTTAGCTCAATATCTGCAGAACTGACTGAGTTTACCAGTCTAAAGCTGTAGATGTGGATCTAATGACTACTTTCTGAGAGTTTCATTAAAATCCATCAAGAGATATTTTGCTAACAGACAGACAAGCATAGGCAATGATCTCCTGCTTATGGCGATGGATGATCACGAACTTGACGCCTTTATCAGTAAGAGCAGAAAAGCAACAATTTTCCTTTTCATTTCCTGTCACCCCACATCTCCCAAAAGCCTGAATAATTTATAATTAAGACTCAAACAAGAACACGAGTTGTGAGTTGCAGAATATTCCTGGTGACTAAACAATGACAGTGGTTTGAAAGAAAGGAAGTAAAAAAAAAAAAACCATGAAATATTCAGGGGGAGCTGTGATAAAGTGAGGCAGGAACGATAGGAGGAAGACAGCTCGCTGAGAAAAATCAGAGATCAAAGGCTCGGAAACCTCCCCTGCAATATTTCACACGTCCAGGGAGCAAAACATTCCTGTGGCCTGGATCAAAAATCAATGTGCGCTGAATATAACGAATCTGCAGAATCTGGTGCTGCACACAACAGAGAACACAGCAGCCGACTTAAAAATAAAATATGATAAAAAAAAAAAGAAACGAAACTGACAAGCTGGCAAATGTTTGAGAAACTGGAAGTAAATGTCAACGTTGAATTATTAATTCCCTTTTCTCTGTAATAATTATGTTACTGGAATCTAGTTTATTGAACAACTCAGACATGTTTACTCAAGTTTCTGCTCTTATTTAGTGTTTAAACATAGCATTGAAATATTGAACATTTTTTCTTTGGATATATATGTTACACAAATACTCTAAATGTTGTACCTCGAAAATTGCTCTTAAAGGATTTGGCCGTGAGAGGCGTACTTTAAAAAGAAACTTTAGAACAGTGAATGGGTCACTATGGTGACTTACAATGTGTAGACCTCTCTTATTTTTGTGCACATTACCCCAAATTTATTAGAAATGACTTTAGTCAATGCAGATTTTTCCATGTTTACAATAGTTTCTTTTAGGTGGTGCTTCTTTTCTAACATGGATCTTCGGTGGACCTCGCTGAGTTTTATTTGAAGACCACTGGGTTAGCATTTTATGCAGATCATTACAAGAAAAAACTGTTTATATTAATAAATATAATCTTCAAATTTTAGGATTTCCGAACATCGGGACCTAGTATTTAAAATACACCATTAAACGACCTGTCGCCATCGAAAAACTCTGTTTTACTTGTTTTACCTGCCAAGTAGTCATAAGTGCAAAACTGTGTATAGAATAAGATTTTTGTAAAAATTATATTGACCTTGGAGTGCATTAAACTTGTACAAGTTGACTTTAAAAGGCTCATCTCATTACAAAACAAAGTTTCGTTGCCTTTCTTCAGAAGATAGCTAAAATTAAACTGAGCTAAAATTGAATTGATAACCTCTAACGGGTAATCAAATCTTTAAAGCATGCAGTGATTCTAAATTAAAAGTTTTAAAAAACAATACAGGATAGTTTTTTTTTTATTTAGTCCCACAGCAGTTGAAGGAACACCCGTAAAATTTGATCATTTGTAGTTCTGCCACGTTTCCACTAGGTGTCACTAAAAATTACATGCTGCTCCTTTAAGTTTGTTGTTTAAATAAAGGCATATACTCATTTAAATCCTACAAATAGTAGGATTAAAAACATTTGGAGTGATTTTTTTCCTTAAAACATGCAGTGAATGATCCCATTTATTCACTTGTAGTTCTTTTTCCTACTTCACATATTCATAAACTACTTGCCGACCTCTCTGTGATTAACTAATTGGATTACAACTGTTAGAAAATGACACTCACATAACAATACACCCACGTATGGATTTACAATACAAAGCGAAAAGGTTAAAGTTTTAATTAAAGCACCCACAGCCAAATATTTACTCACAGAGTCCCCCGGGTGCGCACGTCTTTACTTAAACCATCTGTTCACACTGAAAGCAGCTTGGGACATCACACTCGCTGCGTCTCTGCGTGGTGGAGCTGATTTTATCAACAAGCCAAGCGGCAATATGGTCTAAAAATAAGTCTCTAAATTCCACAGTCAAGGCAGATTTTTTTTTTAAAGCTTATCACTTTGGAAAGAAACATTTTTCTTCGGCTAAAATTACAGAGCCCCTCTCCCCCCCTTCCGTCTCACCGTCGTGCGATGAGCAGCTAAAACACGTATCTCACCTCATTTAGCAGCTGGAGATTGCAGCGAGAAAGATTTCCGCAGCTGGCAGTTATCAGCCAACTCAAATCTGGTGTTATAAAGTATGGTTGAGCAGAAACGGAGGAGAAACAGCCTGAAGTGCAGCAGATATGTGCAAAAAATAGCCAATCAGATAACCTTTGTAAAAGGTAAATATGCAAGATTTGGAGCAAATTACAGCACTAAACATTGGATTACGTAAAAAAATCCTGGTTTATAATCCCCTTCAGTGGTGTCTGTTAGCAGAATATCTCATTGAGTGGACAGATCTTAATAACATGCTAAAAAATAATCATTTTCAACGGATTAGCGTTTAGAGTCAACCCAAATCAAGATGGCTGCCACAGCTAATCATTTTTAGGAAACCCATATGTGAATGTGAATGTGATATATGTGACCCATCATATCAAAATGAGGATTAAGTCAAATTTGGTCAAAATGACCTAACTACATTTTCAGATTCCTGCTTTAAAAGCTACATTTTGATACCTGGATCATTCTGATATCATCCAGAGATGTGACTTAGTAATGTATTATTGAAACCAACAAGACTAATTGTTTGGTCTGAATCCTAATTTTATGTAAATTTATTAAGTCATTTTTAATGTCAATATAAAGAGGAAACCTTATTTGTATATTACGATTTTCCAGTTGGAATGAAACAAAGACAGTACTAGGTCACAGGGAAAATTTTAAAGATGTTTTTCCTCAAAATTAAGTTTTTTGTTGCTATTGCTCTTTTTTTAGGATATGTTTCAGACAATTCATTCAAATGATACATTGATAAGGCATTAATTCATTATATTTTGACAAAATGCAATATTTGCTCGTTTAATCATTATGTGATGGAGATATATATGCATATCCTTGTATGTATGTATGTATGTATGTATGTATGTATGTATGTATGTATGTATGTATGTATGTATGTATGTATGTATGTATTATATACACATATATTTTGTGTGCAGACAGGTGTTGGGTGTGTTGTCTTGTGTTTTCTTGGTGTATATTTCACATATCTTCTAATCTCTCTTTCAGATAAAAAAAAGAACAAAGGAAACTTAAATATTACTGTAGTTTACAGAAATTGAGCTAAAGCTTGGTGTGGTAGTAGCTGAGAGTCATTCCCAGTACATACACCAAGCACATCTTGTGAGATCTGATTATATTTCATGGGTATAACTACATTTTTTCCAATATAAGTTTATCTTAGTATAAAACTGATGCAAGACAGGAAGTGAAGTGCCATTTTTAAGGCTTTTCTTGTGTTAAAATAAACTCTTGTCCATTAAATTAAAACAAACTCAGAAATTTAAAAGAGTTTTTTTTTTTTTAGATCAGGTGATTTGATGAGATCAGCCTTTGGATCAGCAGCCTCTTAAATGTCAAGAACAATCCACCTATCAGAATGAAAACTCATCACTTTTTTTTTCTTTAGATAAATTTCATCCCACAGTGTGCTGGAAATCAAATATTCATTATCCCCCCATAAGAGTAACCCGTGGATCAGTCACCCTGATGGCAACAAAGGGGATGTGATGAGACAGACGGAGGGTGAGGCAGAGCAAACACTGCGGCAGCAGCTGCTCTCTGCAGTCCCACCATTAAGACGAGGGGAAACCAGGCTAGCAGGAGGAGGTAATGAATGTGCATTGATGGTTCGCCTCAACATCTGTGCGCCCGACATACCGTCACCTTCTACAAGCATCTTTAACAGCAATCCTTACAAAAAAACAGCTATGTCTTGCTTGCTTTTTTTCTCATTGAGTTTCGGCGGCGGCGAAGTTTAAACAGACAGGTGAGTGACTGGTGTGAGGACGAGCATCCCCCATCCCCCCCCCGGCCCTCCACCCCCTTACAACTTTCCTTTGGGGGGCTTCTTATAAACCAACCATCTATCTCCATTATGCCCCCGAAATTGCTATTTGTCGCTTTGCGGGGAAGAAATAATCAATATGTCTTGTGGGGGCAGCGAGCGCATTAGAGGAAGCAAATTGATGTCTCTCGCCCCAGCGCTCCTCAGCCAGCACACTGCAGCACAGCTAATGGGAAGCCTCGCTGGCTGGCAGACAGGGAACCGGTGTGTTTGTGTGCCACTGTGTTTATGTGTGTGTGTATGAGTGAATGAATGAGCGAGTGGTCAGGCAATAGGGAATTTGTTCATGCACAGTGAATGCCAGTGCTCTGTGTGTGTGTGTGTGTGTGTGTGTGTGTGTGTGTGTGTGTGTGTGTGCCTCCACTGCAGACGAGCCTTATCTCTTCCAGCCATCCGGTTTTAGGTCTTTGGGCTGTCAGAGGCAGATAGCCCTGTCACTACTGCAGCATCCCCTTTCCCCGAGAGTCTTGAAGGCTTCCTATCCGACTGACACTTCCAGAAAATCCCCCACCTGATAAGTGCACTGCAGATGGACGTGACTCGCCCACTAGTCTGTCTCCTCTCCCCGGCTTTTATTTCATTACACTTCTCGATCTTTCTCAATCAAAACAAAAACGTCACGCTTTTCTTGATTTTTAAAGTCACTTTACGTTGCGAAAGGTGCAAATTGTTAAATCGGTTGTCGCTTATGTTCCATTAAACGGGACGATTTTGTTTTCCTGAATCTTTAATCAACAACAAAAGAAATCCTTTGAGTTTTGTTTCAGAATAAGAAGCTATTTTTTTAAAAGGGTTGAAGTTCTCTGGTTTGCACTGAAGGACAAACCTTTTCTTTCTAATTACTGAGGTCTAAACTCTGTTAACATGCTGGGTTCTGGCATCCAGGAAGCATTACATCAGGTTTATGTTATAATAACGTCATATAGTCTGTATTTATAAAGACACAATGTATTTAGTTCCTTTCACATTTATGTTCAGCCTTTTCTTCCTTTCTTTCTGCTCCAATTAAACAAAAATCAAATTAAAGTCACATTAAAATGTGTCAAATTTTCAATGAAGTTTAAGTCGAATCAATTCATCAAATCTAACAATGCTTTCATCATTCAAGCTATTTGTGAGGTTTTGTCTTTTGTTCTGGAATTTGACAAAAACAGTTAATTAGAAAATTTTATGTTAATTTCTTTTTGCGTTATTTATTTAATTTGATTATAAAAACAAGGTATAACAAAAGCTGCGGCACTTCAGCAGGTCATTTAAAAAGTAGAGTGTCTGCAAAGCTGAAACTGGCACTTTGACATGAATCTTAGACGGCTCAATCTGGTGTTAGCTTTGTGGATTAGCAGATTACCCACCAAGTGGAAGCTCTCTGATACAACTCTTTTGTTACTGGATGATTGCTGAGCTGCTAAAACCAGTTCAGTAGCAGTTCAATTTGGCACATTCTCAGTTTTTGATCAGCTTTTATGCAACTAGTTCATAAAGGTAAAATAATTACTTCATTTGAGCAAAAATCTCTTTTTAAAACCAGCATTGCTAAAAGGCAAAGGCAGACATCTCATATTGTTGTTTGCTGGAAATGAAACCAGATTTGTTCTCATCCTTTTTTTTACGATTACAACAGCAACGATGCTTTTTAAGCACGTCCAACTGTTGCTTGTCTTTTTCACTGAAGGTTATTTAGGAGCTAAAAAAACGTGAAAGGGTAAAAATAGATTCAAGTGGTATGTTGTGCCCTAAAGGTCCGTGAAAAAAAAAAAAAAAAAAAAGCGAAAGCGCCGAGCTGACAGCGTTGGAGGGAAGTGACAGAAAAACATTGCTGTCACCGCATTTTAATATGACAAATAAATATGTAAATAGTGTGACTGATACTGTGAAACCCAGTGAATAAATTCATCTTTCTGGCATTGCGTCCCTCACAATCACCTACACACCAGCACACACGCAGAAAATCAATCTCTGGCTGTGCCATTGGAGGGCTCAGATGGCTTTGTGTCTCATCTCAGACGTGGGACAAGTGTGTTTGTGTGTGGATGTGGGGGGGTCGTCACAACAGGATTCCAGATTATCCATTTATTTGCTGCAGAGGGCATTCGGGGGCCTGTCAGTCCTCATTTACTCGGGCGGCTCTTGCACAGAATTGGAGCTGTAGCCATAAACACACATGTGGTGCTCTTTCACCTCAGACACATGCAGGGAAAAGACTTTTTAAAAGTGATCTGTTTGACTTCTTCAGCCTAACTATATTATAGTTTCACAACATGGCTGAAAGAGTAACTAGTAGCTACTAACTAACAAAGCAAAATCTAAAAAAAAAAAAAAGTTGTAACGTGCAAAATATGAGCTGAGACCAGCCTCTCATCAGCACACGGCTCATAAGTCTGCCTCTCTGATGGTATAGGGGTGTTTTAATGCCTCTGACAGCTCACAGCTGCGTCACAAAATGCCACTCAACACGAGCAGCTCATTTTGTTGCTGCAGCCCTGGTAGTATTGAATAAAACCGAAGCGTTTTATTGCAATAAAAGGAACAAGCAATATGACTTATTGACGGAACTGTACTAGCTGGCGCAGAATCGTGTTGCTAAAAGGTGAGAAATACAGCAAACACGATTGGGTTCTTTTAGCTAGTTGACAACGTGATCAATAAACACAATAATAAAAGACTAGACTTGATATTTTTAGAACTAATAATTTCACCACGCAGACGAGAAACAGATACTTTCTCCTTTGTTGCAGCAGCTTATTCTCTAAGCGTTGTGATGTTGTTTTTATTTCCCTTCTAAGGCCTCAGCTGTCAGTCACACCGAGCCTCACTGTTCTGTTGTGTTTTTTTTTTCTCTTTGAGTTTTCTTTTGATGAACTACCTGTGAGGAGATTCCCTCGGTTGTGCCTGGGTTTCTTCCAGCTCAAAGCTTGTGTTTGGGGCTATGACTGAGAAAAGGCTTAATTACATGAAAGAGTTATTGAGATCATATTTTGGACATTCTAATTATTATTTTGTTAATAACAACTAGCAGAAAAACTGCAACTGAGGCAACAAAAAAGTCTATTATGTAATAAATTCATACTGATACTTTTCTATAGGAGCATCTCATCACAGTAATGTCTTTATTGCAAATTATCCCTCCTCTTCCTAATTTCTTCTCATTATCTTTCAACCGTCTGTTGTAACTCAGAACACACCTCTCAAACAGATTTCCCTCTAATTTGATCATATGTTTTAAATACTGTATTTTTTATTTTAGAAGATGGTTCCTATATTGCTGCAATTTTGGTCCAATTACTTATTTACTATGTTGGTGTCATGGATTGATGGTGTGTTATTAGAAAAACTGAAAGGCTACAAGAAATCAGAAATATTTTTTACTTTTTAATGCCTTTTATGTCTCAGTTGTAGTCAAAAAGGAGTTTATGATGAAAAGAAAGGATCTGTAGACATTTTGGTTAAAAGTAAAAAACGCTGTAATGCATAATCTCACGTGAATTCTTGCAAAATCACTTAAAAAGTGTTTGAGTGCAGCCATTATGGGCTCTCTCAGGACAGTTTGCTGTGGCAGCCATCTTGAATTTTGTTGGCTCCAAATGATAGTGTTGTAGAGAGTGATTGTTTCCTGAAGGTTTGATAAAAAAAAAAAAAATCTGCCCAGTGGTTCAACAGATGTTTAGCAAAAAACTGGCAAAAAAACAGTTGTATGAAAACAGACATGTTGACAAAAACAAGAATCATATTAAGACTCATGATTAGTACTGAGATGTATGATTACAGAGTGTCAACATATGTGCTGCACTGTTGACATTTAGAGATGAACACGCTACAAAAATAACTAAGAAATAAAAAAAATAAAACAAAAGCCCCTCAAACTGTTTTACAACATTTTAATAAGAACTGCAGGCTGTCATCTATTATAAACCTGACCTCTTTCCTGCTATGAAATTCAAAAATCATTCCTTCTTTTACAGAGTTTACCATTTGTTTAAATAGACCCAGTTAGATCATCACAAATGTGTGTCTGTGTTGTAATGTGCAACAGAACAGCAAAATGCTAAAGTGCTACAAGGGGTTTTGCTACTACAGGGGTCTGCAATCTGCAGCTCTGGAGCCACATGTGACTCTTTGAAAATGTGACCAAACATAACAGAATATTTGTTTTTCATACTCAACAGAAATAAATTTGTATGTAAATATGTGATCAATACTAACCCAAAATGTAAAACGTGTTAGCTCATGCTAGCCTGTTTACTTAAATAATCCAACTTCTTTCTATGATATTCCTCTCAAATCCATCAGAATTACCTTTAAAGAATTTGAAGACTACATAATAATAAGAATTAGAAAGAAAATATACCTGAATAGTTCAGTTGTACTAGTTTTATGTAGTTTGGTCTAAACTATATACAATATGTTTCTTGTTTACATGAATATAGCCTTTCCATTTGTCCTGATGTGTAAAAATAATAATAAATAATAAAATTCACAATACATTTTTTAATTTAATAACGTCAACTCCACTGGCCGTAAAAGGTTCCCGAAAAGGCCTCGAAAAGGCCCACGGACCACCAGTTGATAATCACAGTTGTAGCTTGTTTTGCGGCTCTGGACACATTTTCTTAGTGAGCCAAGCAGAAATGTCTCTTTTGATTGTAAAGGTTGCAGACCCCTGTGCTACGAGAAGAATTGGTGAAAGATGTTGCGGAGTTAACATAATTGGATCACAGATTGCTTTATTCATCAGACATTTCTCATATTTTACCACCTTTCTGCCATATTCAGATACAGCATTAGCACTGAGCAGAAAATGTTAGTCACAATTTGTAATGTGGCAGACATCAAGCTGCTAATAGGTTTTTCATTATTGCCTGTGTAGGAAAGGCAAAATGGTGGGTGATAACATTTTTGATATGTCTGTGTGCAGTACACACAATACAGTGTGTGTCTTTTTGCAAAAAAACTCAAAAACTACTGAATGGATTCTAATAAAACTTAAAATAATCACTGAACATTTGCTAATTCACTTTTCACAAAAATGGCTACAAGTTTGATGTGGTTGTAGCTGACAGTCATCCTCAACACTTACTACAAGTACTTACAGATCGCTTTGGATATCGTGTCAGATCAAGAAAACTAAAAGAACGATTTGACTGAAACGGCTGAACTTCCTCAAAATAAGTTAAATTTAGAATTCAGGCAATAAGCAGGTGATAAGCATTCCTTCAAGACAAGCTGCACCCTTAGTTCTAAAATTACTGCACATATAGTATTTGCAGTGTGGACTACACACACTGTGCTGCAGCTCTACGTCGTTAAAAATCCTCAACAGGAAGCAAATATTTCCACTTTGTTCCTGTACAGGTGAGGGAAGAGAGATGTGTTTGTGTGTGTGTGAGAGAAAGAGGAAGGGTTCACAAGAAACTAAAAAAGAAAAGCCAACTTTTCAGGACTTTCTTCACTGGATTCATGAACAAAGATGAGAGGGGGTAAAAAAAAAAGTTTGAGAATGAAAAATGTGTCATGATGTGCCACGGGGGGAGAGACGGCTGCCTACAATAAATTGGGCGAGTTTTGTTTTGACAGCTTGTGAATCAGTGCCTATTGGCTCTTTTCTTTCTCTTTTTTTTGGGGTTTTTGGCAAGTTTTTCCTCAAACCTTTGTTTTAATTTCAGGCACTAATTTTTAAATGATAAAAACATTTTCTGGACCGACTATTGTTGGCTTAATTCAAACGGTTTAACCCCTAGACATCAACAGAAAATTGTGAAATTAAAAGGCTTAGCATTCCTAACATCACTGCTTTTCATGGCAGAGTTTTAGAGTATGATCATTTTATGATGCTTTGGCCATTTTGGTCCAACCTTTAGCTCATAATCTGCAAAACCGACTGAGTTGTGACCATTTTTCATGTTGGCTAAGGTTGCTTAAGTAATTTCTGAACCCAGGCACAGAGACATGGGCTAAAACAAAATCACCCATCGCCAAAAAATAACTCATAAGCTAACAACCACACATTTGCCTGATGCTGTTTACAACTGCTCAAAGAAGAAAGCAAATTTATGTATTGTTTTTCAGTCAGACTAGATAAATAACCAGAGTATATTTTTTGGAAAGCTGCAGAAATCTCACACCAGTCAGCCTAATATTTGCTGTTTTGCTCATCTCATTTTCTGGAGAGTACAAAGCGTAGAGCCACAATAACCACATTATCAGGGAATGCCGGTGGTTGAAATTACCATTTAAATGTGTTATGATCCGTGTGTGAAAATTAATGAATGAGAGTTTTATCAGTTCACAATCAAATCAACAACAAATTGTTCTATGCTGGGTTTAGATTCGCAGGTAAGAGAACCCCCCCCCCCACCCACAAAAATTGATCCGATTTTCTTTATTCGCCTGCAAAATCTCCGCACAGTTCCACCATGTAGCGCATTACAGTCGGAGAAATGATTCCACTTGCAGCTGCATGTGACAAACAGAACATTTGTGCCGCGCTGCAGGTTAATTCGCGGCTTTGATGGATGCTGAATCCAGGCTGCGCTGCGAGCGCGGGAAGAAAGCGTGGCAATTAGAAAAGCCCTGCGTGTGTGAGAGAGAGAGAGAGCTGGCTGCTGCACGCACCGCTGGGCAGAAATGAGTCTCGCAGCCCGGGCAACGCAGGCAGAGCTTTAACACAACGCCACAGACACGCCTAAGACTCCCATTGTGCCTCGCGCTAATCCATTTCCATCCTAACAAGCTGCTCGCCTTCGAACCCAACCATCCAACCACGAGTCTGCCCACCGTCTGCTGAGCTTGGTTCAGCTCCAGTATTCTGATTTCCAGCAGCCATTTTAAGCTCTCCGACAACACTCATCCTCATCTGGGCTCAGAAAAAGAGGCTATGTTTTCATTTTTAATTGTTACTGATGGGTGGCAGTTGAGTTTTTTTTTATTTGACTGTAAATTTTGTTTGTGAATTTTGACTCAGCATTCACACTTTTGTTTTACTGTTTAGATTTGTTTGTAATCTAACCAATTCTGCATACTTTGTGTTGTTTTTAGTTATTCTAATATTAACAGCTCAAACAGGATGCTATGACTTCTGGGTTTTTAAATAAAAAAAACTATATTTTAAGTATAACTTGCAGACATTTCCCTACAGAAATACATTAGGATCGCTATTAGTTCCTCAAAAACCTTTTTCTTTGAAATCGAATTCAGCATAATTGCTCTATTTTTGTCTTTTTATGCTAGTTTTAAATTTATCACAGTTATATTTTATGTACCACATTTGCCTTTCATCCTTTAGCTAGTGTTTTGCTACTTTGTGCTAGCCCTTTGCTACTTCTGCATTTTGGATTTTAGCTAGTGTTTACACACTAATGTGTAACATTTTGCTAATTTAAAATGGCCTTTACACATTAGAAACACACTAGCTTATAGCCAGCATTTTGCCATAGCTTTTAGCTACCTTTTGCTAATTTTGAGGCTGTGTCTCAATTCAGGGGCTGCCTCCTCCTGAGTGCGCATTCTGACTCAGTCGCTTCCATCACTGCCCCGACCCTAATGCTGTATCAGATCATGGGCTGGTGATGTGCAGATGAATACTGAAATATTGATACTTCCAACATCAGAACTTTATGTTCTAGAATCGATACTAAAATCAAAATATTGATACTTTGATACTTTAGTTATTTTCCTGTTAATG
>JAUBOC010000063.1:10408724-10423684 GCA_032275365.1 Anablepsoides cearensis
TGATTGGCTGATTAGAAATTAAGTGTTAACGAGCAGTTGGACAGGTGTACCTAATAAAGTGGCCGGTGAGTGTATGTATGGCAGGTCATTTTAACATAAAATCGGCTTCATCTGACAGTAATTAAATTCTAGATTAGGGGTTCCCAAGTTTTTCATGCCATGGCCCCCCAAACAGCATTAGCTCTGGCCAGGGACCTCCTTGCAAACCCACAAACAATTCTACAAAGTATACAAAGTAACAACTTTTAAAATGTTTTTTTTTTCTCAATTTTATTCATTATTCAAAAATTATTTTTTTTTTAGAACAAGGATTTTAAATTGTGTTAAATATAGGTTTAGGGTTAGAAAGACTTTTAAATTGATAAATAAATTGCTATGTCATGTATTACTTATAAAGCGGTCATTTGAAAAATGCTACTTTAAAAAATTTACCAGACACATTATGATGAATACAGAAGTATCAGTATTGGATCAGTATCGCCGATACCAGCCAAACTTTACTTGTTTCAGAAAGAAAATTGGCAGCATCAAACATCACTATCGTGGGCTCCTTCTCATGCAGCCGACAAATGTGGCCGACATCCTGAAAATGAAGGCTGCATCTTACGTATCCTTCCCAGCCAGGGACATCCCAGCACTCCTAGAGATGTGAGCAAACTGACCAGGAAAACGAAGATGGCAGAAGTTTTTTTTTTTTTTTACCAAGTCGGCCTAGTTTGGAAATTCATCACGGACCGAATAATTAGTTCTTAAATCTAAGCTTAGTAACTTAGCAGATGTATTTTTTTGCTGCAATGTTAAAGAAAATGCAATTACAAGTATTGATACTGGAGCTGAACCCAAATAATTAATGTTAAGGTTATTTATGTGCGACACTTTGTGAAGTTAAAAAGACGTGTGAAACATATTAACACATTTTAAGTCTGAAGGCACATAATATAAAACCAATCACTATGACTAAAGGGGTAACATGTGCAAACATCTCTCTTCATAGGTGAGATGGCCTAGGTGGGCCACAGTCACAGCCCCTGAACTGAGACACAACCTGACTATTGTTTGGCTTCTTTTAGCTTTACCTTGTAAAGTTTAGCTGTTATTCTGCTTTTTTTTTAGCTTTTACACCTCAGTTTCAATGTCTTCAAAGTTATTCAGCACTCAGGAGTTGCAGCTTTTTTGGTATTTTATGTCCCATTTATTTACTCTTAAGGCTGGCTGTAAAAAAAAAAGAAAAAAAAAGGCATCAATAAAATCTACTAACCAACCGTGCTAAAAAGCCTGTCCTCTGCTTCACCTCTAATTTTCTATGTTTGGATTACTTCTGCAGCTTCCTGATATTCACAGTTCTCCTCAAGCTCCAAAGACTCATTTATTTCTCAGACAGAGGAATAAACATAAAGGAAAAATAGGCGCCTTTAGTTCTGCACTAATAAAGCAGCACTGCACCTCTGAGAAATCAACACCGCATTTTCTCCATTGAGCTGAAAATTGTGGAGGACTCTGAGAGCACTATTTATTGTCCCTCCAGCCAAGATTGTCTCCTCGGGTGAAAAGAGCTCAGAGCCCCGAAAAACAAGCAGAATGTATGAGGAAATAAAACCTATAGGAGCATGCGCTATTTTGGAAAACATGGCTGAGATTTTCAAAAAATGTGGCGAATACGCAGTTTTACTAATCAGCTTTGAAACAAAATTTGTTTTTTTTTTCTTGCACAAGTAAAAGTAAAGGAAAGGTTTAGTCAGTTTGAAGCAAATAACCATCAAATTCTAAATTTTAGCATTAATTGTTGGATTTGACACTTTGTTAGACTGCACATATTGTCTCTCAATTATGTTCTTAGTCTAAAGAAATCTGTTTTAGAGTCACATGATGACATTCTGGTGTTTCTTTCAGAACAAAAATCATTTATAGTAATGCACAAAGAGTCGTTTAGACAAATGAAATGATGAAAACAAAATCAAACACAAGCAGGCTGTGCTTTTAATTGCATTTTCTGCACTATTAGTCATTTCTTTGTGCAATCTGGTGTCTTTTTTTAACCTAATTGAGCTCCTGATAGTTCTCTGCCCACATAAACAGAGAAAATGACTCATTATGGTACAATATAAACATCAGTAAAGAGGCTTCAGAGCTACTTGTAGCCTGAATATTCGTTAGCGACTCTTCAGTCTAAGAACGCCCCGAAAGTTTGTATTTTTGATCATATTGTCCCAAAAAGAAACTCCAATCAGTGCGAGATTTTTATGAACAAAATGGGGATTTCAGAGAACACTTGTCGTGAACAGATAGCAGAGCATTAATGGTTTTTCTCCAACATATTGTTGCCTGAAACGCCACAGCTGTTTGCGGCTCTCCGAGCCCCTCTGTGTCAGTCTGTTCAAAGTAACGGCTTCTTGGCACAAACGCAGACACAATAAATATGAACAGAATAAACTCCAGACAATAAAAAGGCAGCACATCAATAACTGCTCGGCTTGGCTTAGCAGGGGGGCTTATTGGTTTAATTCTCAAAATACACAAAGATGGGAGACTGCATTAGAGCAAACAACTGAAGGGGGGTGTTTGTGTGCTGAAAATCCAATCTACCACATTTTCCAACACGTACAGCAGGCTTAGAGCAAATATTAACAATGCATCTATTGGAGGGCAATCTGGCCGTCGCCATATTGTTGTTGGGTTTTTTTTTTGTTTTTTTTTTTCGCACACAAAAGCAGACGCTGAGTGTTTCTGTTGTGCTGCTCCAGGAGAGGTTGTTCTGGTAATGAGCAGTAAGTTCCGCGGCTTCAGTCGTCGCTGCTTCAGCTGCCTCAACGCTGGAACAAAAGCGACGTGTGTGATGTTTCAGCCGCATGTCGTTTTAATAAAAAAATAAGTAGAAAATCTGACCTCATGAGGAGAACTGAACCAAAAGTTCTAATCAGAGAGGAACATCTTTTTGAGGCTTCATCCTCCATTTTAGTTTCTTATTAGATATTAAAACGCCATGGGTTTTCTGGGTGTGGTCCTTCAGACAGAACAACACTAACATATTTCTAAATCTTACTAATCTTCCTGAACTATTAGAAAATCATGTACAAACAGGGACATGGCGTTAAAGTTGTCTGTTCTCGCTCCGTCGAGCACACGACTGTCCCCTCAGTGATAATGTGAGGCCTCTATCTTAGGTGGGAGCGCCAACGTCCATTAGATCCATAAATCAAGTTAGCTGAGAGATTTTTGGGGGGAGGCGGGGGTCCCGGCACAAGCTCAGGGTTGTAAATCTCATTACCTGAGTCTGCTGCCGGCCCCCCGCCGCATCATCCTGTCCTCAATCTCTCCCATTATCAGCTGACCTTGACCGCCAACGCAGACACTTACACTCAATCAGGGCCGCGCGGGGAGTGTGTGTGTGTCTGTGTGTGTGTCTTCCATTTTTCTGTCTTGATATTTAGAGCCCTGTTCAACTAACACGTCGCAATTAGCTTGGTTTAAACGAGCTGGTCTGCTCATCAGTTTTGTAGGATATTCACTTTTTTATATTTTGCCTGTATTGTGATTAAAAAAGGTGTTTTTGTGCAATATGGCTGTAGGTGAATGAGTGAAAATGAAGTTTAAAGGATGTTCTGTCATAAAGTTATCAATAATTAGTACCTTATTATCTGTGACATCAGTCAGAGCACAAAAAATGGAGAAAGGGGCTAAATTCAACCAGGCTATCTCAACTGAACACCCACCATGTTTCTATGTGTGCTGAGCAAAGACTGATAAGATGAGGCTTCAGTCTGCCAAAGGTTGAGTCAAATTTTGCACAAAGTATTTTTAAAAGCCTAAAAAACAATAAAAACGGGTCCCTTTTTGGCTAGATGTTAGCCTAACTTGGATTAAGACTTGAGCTTTTTTCTTCATATTTGTCTGTTGTGATTGTTTTGCACTGAAAATAGCCAAATTCTAATTACTAATGTCTAATTCTGATAGATAACTACTGTCTACAAAACAAGGCATGTCTTCTTTTGTTCTTGCACAGTCCTTTATATCATATCATATCATATCATTATATATTATATTATTAGTAGCATTATTTAGTTATTGGTAATTTTATTTATGTCCATTGTCTATAGTTTGTAAACTAGTATATGAACCCCTGTACTGATGCTGCTGTGACACCCCTCGGTGGGACAATAAAAACTATTCTATTCTATTCTAGTGCTTTGTGGCTAATAACTTCAAAAATGTCCAAACTATCCCTTAAAGTGCCTGTGACATGCATATTCAAGTCAAAGAAAACACCTTTATATTTAAGAAATTTGGAATAATACACACAATTTAACCCATTTTGTCCCTTAAATGGCATAGTTTCTTTTGAACTTGGCTCAGCCAAAGGGAAACAGGAAGTGACATCAAAGGGGAACTCTTTAAGACAACTCTGGTCTTTGTTTATTGAAAAAATATTTGAACTCTAACTCTTCACCTCTCTCTGATAATGACTCAAAATAATCTTAAGAAACATCAGATTCTTCTCTATAGTCGGTGTTGTCGGCCATTTTAGCAATACTATGTTCACATGCAGACATTCCCCTTTGACATCACTTCCTGTTACTTCATAGGAAAATATCTCAACAACTGTTCATCTCAGCGACATGAAACCTATTTTGCAATATTTTATCAATGTCCTCTTTCTAAAAATGCATTTATATGTGTAACATAAATTTGACGTCACAGGCACTTTAAAGGCAACAGTGACCAATCCTAGTTTTCAAGAGCCACTGTTGTAGCTGCTCTAACACGCTTCATTTAATGGCTGAATTACCTCTTCAGTGGGTTTTCAATTTCTGTACAATCCTTTGAATCCCCAGTATATTCAGTTTAGGTTGTTGAATCAGGTAAACATCTAAAACTTGCAGGACTCAACGACCAGGATTGGACACGACAGCTTTAAGACGTTCACAAAATAAAATAATACAAGCGTCTTACCGCCTCTTCATCCTCAAAAGATGGACTTTGTCAAAGTATTTTCAAGTTGACATGACAGTCAGCTTAGTTTTGACAAAAAGTTTCTGAAAGGTTTCAGGCGCCGCTGTAGTCCACGAGCAACAGGGAGAGATGGAGCGCGTCATCCAACTTGCACATATTTGACAGGATTATTTGTTTTTTGGCAGCCAAAGCAATAAATTTGGTCAAACTTTGAGAAGCAACAATAAAGTGCAGTCAGGTCACACGAGGTGAAACGTCTTTTGCTGTGTAAATCAAGCCAGTAGCTGCGCTTTCTGTTCCTGCCTGGCTGTGATCTCCTACAGAGCAGCACCAGTGAAACAGACATAATGAATGCTGGACTTCCAGACAGCGCCTGCCACTGACTGAAGTCTCCTTATTTCTTAGGCTGTTTTGTTGTCAGTTTCTTCCCTTGTTTGTTTGCCTCCATTTCTCGCAATTTATTTCCCTGTAAATCTCAAAAAACACAAGACTCCTCCAGATGACACGTTGGTGCTGTTTAGTTCCAGATAATTGCATTAGTCACTCCGTCGAGCAGATCGTCCGTCAACCAGTTATGGTGCTTCAAAGAATTTGGAAATAATTTAACTGTCAAGACATAAAATATCATTATGTGAGAATGAATAAAATTAACTTCTTCTTTGTAGAGAAACTACGGTGGTTCCCTTCTGTAGCTTTCACTATTTCTTCAACCCTCTTTTTGCTTCATGCGATGCATCTTAATAGGTTTTCATGCCTGAAGCAGATTCAAGGCTGGAGTGAGAATTTTCTGAACTGTGGTGTGTGTATCTGCCACGGCTCAATAATAACTCATATCCTACAACACTCTTGGCTATCACCTCCCCCCACACCTCTTCACCACCACCACCACCCCAACAAACCCATCACTGTTCCACCTCTGTGCCTTTGGGGTAAGCAAGTTCACCGTGAATAATTTCACCACAGTAGCGCACAGCAAGCTTTGCCCAGAGGAGGATCCTGAAAAGTACATTATGTCTACCCCGGGGCACGATTCACAGGATGGTGACAGCTTCAGTCATGTTTGATAGGTGAGGATGTGCTCGGCGGCAATCACCAGTAAATCCATGTGCGCCACTCTACAATAAAAGGATGTGACTCGGGGCGAAAGAGTTGCTTTGTTTTTACTTCCACTAATAAGTGCGGGGAGTCAGAAATCACCAGTAACTCGACTGGACTTTCTACCTGCAGCTGACTGATCAGGTCTTCTACGGATGAATAATGCCAGAGGAAAATCCACATTTTCATCACTCCTCTAGTTTTCCTTAATGTCTTCACAATAATAATACGCTTTTTGTACTTTAATCACATAAATTAGCTGTGAGTGTTTATGGGACCCATGATAATCAAATATTGTCTATTACTGGCATACAGTTTCCATTATCCATCCATCTATTATCTTCTACTTATCTGTGGTCGAGTCATGAAGGGAAACCAAACCATCACTCGCCAGCTCTTCCTGCGGGATCACAAGACATTTGCAGGCCAGAGAGAATACATAATCCCTGAAGCAAGTTCTGGGTCTGGCCCAGGGCAGGGTTCCCACACCTTGGTCAACATCAAACTCAAGGACCTTTCAAGGACTTTCCAGTACCAATTTCCTCAAAATCATGAACCACGCACATTGGCAATTGCCTACTGCAACCACAGAATGTTACCAATAAACTGATTTAGTATCATGTAAATTCAATGAAAATCTGAATATGAAGTTGTTGAGTCAGAATCAATGAAAGAAAGTGGGTTAAACATATACCAGTTTACCATAATCCTGAGTTATCCACCACAATAAATGTAAGTTTTTTTTAATTTAATTTAATTTTATTATAATTATTATTATTATTATTTTTTTTTTTACAGATGATGAAAATCAGTTGTGTGAATAAAGAACTTCAATCCCCCCTAAAAATTCAAGGACTTTTAAAGGACAAGTGTAATTTTTGGCTGTTTTCACAAACTTTCCAGGGCCTTGAAATAATTTTTTCAAATTCACAAACTTTCAAGGATTTCAAGGACCCGTGGGAACCCTGCCAGGGTCTCCATGCAACATGCCTGGAAAACCTCCATAGGTGTCCGAAAGGCATCATGATCAGCTGATCATTCCAGCTGAACCCTTTTGTGGTGAAGGAGCAGCTTCACTCTGAGCTCCTCACCTTTTTTTAAAAAGTCAAACCAATTTAGCTGCTAAATCTGGTTCATTTTGGTCATGATACATATCTTATGACCACAGGTAGGAGTTGGAATAAAGACTAACCTGTAAATCAAAACCTTTGGCATTTTGGCTCAAAGACTGGAGCAACGCCCTCATTACTGTAGAATAGGGGTCTCCAACCTTGTTTTCCTTAAGAGCTACTTTCGCAAAAGGAAATTGTCCAAGAGGTACTTTTTGCAACATTTAATTTTAAACTTAAACGTAAACCATTGGAATAAGCTTGTTTTGCACAAAAAACATTGTCTTCAGTTCATATGAAACTATTACAAAGAACACTGAATTTACATGAATGTACTTTTTATGTTTATCCATTCATATTATAGTGCATTTCACACTACTAACTTAGGGTTTAACTGCGACAGATTTGTGCAGATATAATGTCAGGTGATGGTTATTCGATTTTTTTTTTTTTTGCATTGTAGACTCCAGCAGGAAGAAACCCCCTGTAGTGACATATACCGCAGCTCGAGGGGTTTCCCAGGAGCTCGGCACAGTGTGTGCGAAAACAATGCAAAACAACCACGTAACAGCGCGTTGTCTGCCGATCCACCATATGGAGCCCTAAACTGTTTGATTGAAAACCAAAGGGAAGGGACATCAGATTGATTGGAATTAGATGAAAGCTTGTTTGGCCGGTGACAATTTAAATAAGCACTGAAGAGCTACTTTAAATGAGCTCACGAGCTACTGGTTGTAGACATCTGCTGTAGAAGAAGCCCCAAGCCGTCCATCCAGCTCCACTCTACCATCACTCATGAACAAGACTCCTAGAACTCCTTCACTTGAGGAAGACTTATTCCCAACCCAGAGGGGGATTTGTCTAGTTGAGCCCCACGGCCTCAGAGTTAGAGGACCTGATTCCCGTGATAAACTCTATGCCCCAACTATACTGAAGATCATGGCCTGTAGGCACAAAAAGCAAACACTGAGAGCCTCAGGTTCATAAAACTGACAACGCCCTCTTTGCGAGTGTGTCCAGAGCTCTTGTCCACAAACATCACAGACAGGATTGAAGAAAAGGGACAACCCTAGTGGACTCCGACCAGGAAGGAGGACTTTGTGCCAAGGGTGTGGCAACATCTGTCACCCTAAAAAGCGTCTCTGGCACCTTACACTTCTGCAGAATCCTCCAAGAGAATCCCTCAGAGAACATGAAAGTTAGCCGTCTCCAAATCCACCAAACACGTGCCCAGGACAGTCAAACTCCTGTGAACCCCTTATACCAGTCCTGCAAGTGTGAAGATCTGGTCCACTGTTGCGTGTCCTGGATGAAAGCCACACTGCTCCTCTTAGATTCGAGGTTTGAGACTTCCCTGTGGAGGTTCAGAGGTGTAATCCCTCAATAATTAAAACACCCTACGGTCCTCATGTTTAAAGATAGGAGCCATCACCTCACAACTCAGCAGGTATTCTCCTGCTCCTCTGGACACTAATGTCAATATACTCTGCAGCCATTTTTTTCTTACATTCCAGCAGAGCTGTAGTTATTTGTGCGATTAAAAAAAAACAGATTTTGGGTAGCAATTAAAGCTAACAATCAAGCAAGATGATTAAAAAAACTCAAGGCTTCATCTTCAAAGACGAATCTTTGAAGCAACATGAACACAGTCCTAATATCTGAACATCTTTATAGGCTGGTTTGGAGCGCTCACGGTCTAAAATCTCTGAATTGGTAAAATTACAAAGACGCTGCAGCACATTTGAGCAGAGGAAGTTTCTTTGCTTTGAACTGCTTGAGCAAAGTGTCACTCCAGAGTAAGTTTAGAAAAACAAACTAATTAGAGCACATCACATGGAAGCTCTGAAACTGGTAGCAGCACTAAACTGTGGATTTAGAAAAAAAAACTCAGATGAAAAAAGCTGCATTTTACTGTTTTTTTTTTTACTGGTTTCTTGAACTTATGCAAACACACCTCAGATTTGAGACACTTTAAAATGTTTGAATAAACGTGTAAAAAGATGAATGTCATGTGAATGTCCAGAATAAACCACAGTGATCACAAGTTTGTTATATTTGTGCCTTTTTGTGACTCAGTGACCATTAAAAATAGTCATGCAGCTCTTTAGTTTGTTCTACAAACTAACTATTTAAATATTAAAAAGGTAAGTGAGGTTAAAAGTCAGCTCAGTGATAAAAAAATTAGATAATCTTCTTGTTTTCTTTATCTCTTTGTGACTTTCTTTCTCCCACAAACACACACTACAAGTGTCCTTTTCCGCTCTGACTCATTCTTAGGTCAAGCTCCCGGCACCTCGTCACTGTATTGTTTTTCCTGTATCTGCTCCATCAGAGAGTAGCAGGCCTCATTAGCGTTTGGGGCTCCTGTAGTGTCCCCGGGCCCCGTAACCCACCCAACCGACCTCCAGCAGCCCCCGTGGGCTCCGAGCCACAAACACAACAAATCACTGAAACAAAAAATCCCTAATGCCTGAATCTTTACACTTCAAAAACACAATTATGCTAATGCCAGGAATCATTTGCCATTCCAGCTCTGATTTAATGCGGCCTTTTAGTGGAGAAAGCTAATTAGAGGCTTTAATTAACATGTGCGATACAAACTGGAGAGAAGTGCGAAGGAGCCTGTCGATCACGGAGGAGCTCGGCGAGGGCGATGAAACGGGGGAAGAGCAAGAACGGGAAGTCTGAAAGCAATGCAAATGAGGCTGGGGAGCGCCACAGGAAGGCGTGGATCTCTGCTGCAACAACGGTTTCTGTAAATATCACCGTGACCCGTAGACGGAGCGGAGTCATCTCATTAACACAGATTGGAAGGTGTCACCGGAGCTCGGCCGCGAGGGTCGGCGCTGACGCAACCTGAGCTTAGCGAGGGTACCATCATTAAAAACACCCGATAAAGTGCAGGATTTGAGTGGTTTCCCTCCACTCACATCACCCTTTTCCTGTACAACCACATCAAGGAGGACTAATACATCAGCCTTTCTGTTTGAGACGTGTTCCACACGACCACTGCGTTTATTCTTGAACGTTTATGTAAATTCAACAGCAACTTGTAGACAGGATTGAACTCATTAACACTGAACTCTGCAGCTCGGATTTTCTCAGCAGTATCGTTTTCCCTTAAAAAATAATTACAAACCGAGCTGCAGAAAATAGAAAAGTAAAATGGATGATATGAGCTGAAAATAGGGAAAAAGCCAGGGGAAATAAGGCTATTAACGTCTGAGCTTTTATTCTCTCTTTTTTTTCTTCTCCCACCTATTTGAAGTGTTTTTTTCTGCACAGGCAATACATTTTAATAACTGAGATTAAGATATTTCAGGACTCCAGTCATTTCTCCTCTCTCATTTTACTCATAGCAGAATGTTTAAAGTTTAAATTAAATGATTCTTTTTTTTTTTTTTTGTCCGGGGGAAGTTTCATTAAAATCCATTAGGCTGCTGTGTTGGTTGAAATGTTAATACTTGACGTATGGAACAAAAGATTTGCTGACGCCGTTTTCCTCTATTTCCCCTGGAAATGGTCTCGCAGTTTCTTTGCATTTTTTATATTTTTACAGTAGCATTCCTGGTGTCAATTTCCTTTCACTTTATTGCTTGCAGATTTAATCAAGTAGCTTTCTGGATTGAGTTTTGTTTGAGCAACAATGCTCATTATGCTTCATATTTTGCAATGATTTATGTAGTTTGTGATGCAGGAAATAAAACACTCCTCCTGCAGCTTTTGTGAGACAATTTAACTGCAAGGAGCTGAAGAGGAAAACTTAAACGTGCTGCTTTGTTAATGAGCATAGATGAGGCATTGCTCTTGATGTTTTTGCTGCTTTTGCACATTATAGGAGTATGGCAGGTGCCAAAACCATGTAGCACAATGATGGATCACTTAACTGGTCATGCTGACACATAAGGCAGTGCTCGCACATCATAACACCTGATCCTTCCATCCATCACCTCAAGGATCTTTGTTATTAATGTCGACGAGCGGACGTGGAACACCGAGACTCACCTGCGTGTTCGGGACAGCCAGTCTTTTCCAGCTTCGGTCACAGGAAACACTCTCGGTACATCGTGTTCTTTTGAGCTGCGAGGAAGAACAAAAACAGGGAGAAGCTTCAGCACCACGGAGACACCCCATCTCGGTCTCATTAAACTGGAGGTTGTTTTTTTTTTTTTTGACACGTTCTCAGCCTTCAGCTTGAACCAGCATGCCATGAAATGTGCCGCTAAAACTTCTGCCACATTTTAAATTCACATACAGCCGCAGCGCAGCAGATAAGCAAAGCCCCTGCAGCTTATGGAGGAACTTGTAGGTCAATGCAGCGGCCCACGCTCCTTTCTCTTCACCGTTTCAGAAAATTTGACCCGAGAGTTTTGGCGAAAAAGAAAAAAAAGAATTGCGCTGAAACAAAACTTTTCCCAACTCCTGTTTTACTGCAAGAATTTCGTGAACTTTTAACCTTCTAAGCAGCAGAAAATGTGACCAAAATCAAACTGTACCTTAACCTTCTTTTAGGCATGTTAGTTTGACTCCCGGTTGGATCTCGTTTTATTTAGTGGTTGAGGTTTATGCTCTTAATGTACTTGGAATGGGGGGAAAAGGGTATATTTTTTACAGGATTAGTCCTGCCTGATGGAATAATGCTAAATGGTTGCTTGGTGCATTGCATTTAAATGCAAAAAAACCCTGACAAAGCAGCAATAAATAAAGTTTAGAGCGCTGTCATGCTTCTTGATGCAAACATAAAACTGTATATTCTGTGCAAAGTTATTTTAGTAGCTATAATAAGTTATTTCTACTTTACTGGATGTGGGTTGATGTGAAGACTGCAGTTTTTTTTTCGTTTTCTTACAGAGTTTGAAAAAAACAAGCTAAAACTGATTATTTATTAGGTTGAATAGATTCTATTTGCTCATTTTTTTGCAGATACAAAGTGTGACAATGTAATGTGCTTTGTTGTTCCGTCTCTGTGATTTTGTATTCTTATTGAAGCAGACGTCACGATATCACAAACAAGGTGCTCTTGTTCAGACACTATTGAATTAGAAATGCAGCAGGGCGACGGCGCTCGTATCGCTTCAGATTCAAGGTCAGCGACTATTAAGTGGTTATAAAAGGTGTTCCTTATTAATATGATACAGCAGGAACTTGTTTCCCCCAGAGGACACGGGAAGGAGACGACAGGGTGGACGGGTTCACGCTGAGCCTTGAGAATCTGATGCTTAATGAGTGGCATTTGGGGAACAGTTTGGAACAAGTACGATTTATTATTTTATTTTAAATCATCCTATCAGCATTTCCTCCACAGTTATAGTCATGTTAAAGGCCCCGGAAACATTTTAAGAGTTTGCGAGTTTACCGGAAAGCCATTTCCTCAGGAAAATCTTCAGCCAGCTTCGTTTAATTGACTGTTTTAGGTCTGTTTTGTTCCATATTGATCGAAAACTTATTCTGGAACCAAGCTACAGCTCCACTTCCACCACTAACAGCAGTAAAATGAGCAGAACCGCAACGACTAATTGATTTGTGGGGCAAGCTGTTCTGGCGATAGCTGCACCATTTCAGTCATTTTTCACGCAGTGGTGTCAAACATCTCGCACGCTGCTTTTCTTTATCATGTGGCAGCTAATGAAATATGTTTAATGGATTGTCAATCAAATCAGAGCGTTTGCAGCCATCTTCTCGGCTCATCGGGAGCTTCTCTCGGACAGAAATCGGTTTATTTAACGATGAAGGGAATCAGCTTGAATTTGTGCACGTATATGAAAAACGAGGCTTCCTCTGGAGAAGGAGCAATAAACGGAGCAAAATTTGCGCCCTTTGAGTAAACAGTATTTCATAGCTCTCATAAAGGAATCAATATAATTCAGAGAGATGGAGCAGAAAAAAAAAAACAAAACAAAACAAATGGAAGTGTTGCTGAGGCTGGCATCAGAGGGCCCTTTATAGTAAACTTGATTAAAAGAAAATTGCTTTCAAGTGCTCTCAGCGGGCCGGGAGGTTGAGTGGGTGTGCTCTTGTGGGTTTCAGGGTGAGGAAACAAGATGAAGAAATGCTTTGAAACTGCCGGAGGAGAAAAAAAGGAAGAAAAAAAAAAACGTGTGGAGGCACAGTGGCGCAATATTTCTTATCAACAATTTAGGTACATTTTCATATACATTGCACCTCTATGAGATAAGGTAATTCTATTTTAGTGCCTCTCTATTATAGAAAAGTGGTTTAGATGGCTTTATAGAGGGGGGAATTAAACTTTTCTTATCTTTTCATATTAAAAAGGGCAACTTCCTGTTTCATATATTACAGTGAACTAGTTAAAACTTAGCTAGGTCCTAAAAAACATTTTCTTTAGCAAAAGGTCCATTATATGTAAATATACTATACATGGGTTATATTTAAGTGGTGTCCAGGTAAGGTTTCCTCTGGTCCTGCTGCACCATTTTGCAACCTTTTATTTAGTATATTAGATAAGAATTAAAAGTTCTTTTAAACTGGCATCAGGTGAGTCAAAGATGCGTGGATAGATCAGACAATTAAATAATGTATGAGTGGATTTTAGCTTGTTAGGTATTCACCTGACAGAAATGTCAGAGGGATGAGGTCTTTAATTTGGGAACTGTCAAATTTGTATAATTTATTCCCTGATAAATTCAAAAAGACATCAGGAGATCAAATACTGTTTCTGATTTCCATGAAACCGCCAGCTAATTGGTTTTTAAAGAGTGGAATAATTCAACCTGCGGGCTTTAAAGTTGCCCGATTTTTTGGTGAGAATAATATTAGGAGTGCGTTACCGCGAAAAAACTTTGTTAAATGTGTTTTTGATTTGATTTAAATGGACTTCTTTATCCTTGCGCTCATTTAAAAAGACACAGACAGCCTAGTCATGAATAAAATACAAAAAGCAGGAGCAACAAAGAGCCCCGGTGAGACACAGATGTGTTAAAGTGTAGCAACACCGAAGTAACAGTGAAGTCTAAATATTTCATCACCATAAAACTGTGTTTTGAGGATTGTTAAAACATCAAATCAGCGCTGAGATGCAGCTAAAAAGGACTAAGAACAATAGATTAACAGGTTTTCAAAAATTTAAAAGGTGAAAGGCAGGCGATAATGTAGTTATGAGTCGGTTTGTTTGTCAGTAAAGTTTCTCATGCAGCACTGGACTGAGTAGTTTGGAAATTTATCACGGACTGAAGAATTTGTTTTTAAATGTAAGTTTAGACGCTTAGCTGATGAAATTTATGCTGCAATGAAATGTTGAATAAAATGTAAGCTAAACCCAAATTATTAGTTTTTATTTATTTACGTGTTTAATGATATATTGTGTGAAGTTATTCCTTGTTCCAATGCGTTTTTAGTCTGAAGTGATGTGAAACGTAACTTTGGTAAAGGGGCGGTGCGTGGTCACGGAAACATACGTCATCCGTACAGAACGTCTAATTTTTTTTGCCGTTTTTTGCAGCCTGACTGGACGGCGAAGGGTGTTGCCTCCGTGGGCCACAACCCCTGAGCTGAGACACTGCCAATAAATGTACTTCTTCTACAACATGGTTCAAGATGGCTGCCACAGCTGATGTAAGATAGAAAACACAAGATTTAGCTATAGCTGAGCTAATTTGGAGTGGCAGTAGCTAAAAAACATCACCAACAATCAATTTTACAAAACTTTTTAAAGAAAATAATTTATCAACTGATTCTATAGCATTGGCCAAGAGATAACTTACAATGTCAACAGTATTTTTCTTGATGGAGTGGAGAAGAGTGAAATACTGCAAGTTGTACAACAGTGTCAAAATAAGACCAGTAATGACT
>JAUBOC010000063.1:10423835-10434046 GCA_032275365.1 Anablepsoides cearensis
CTATCGTTTCATTAGATATTTTCTTTATCATTGGATGACTGTTTTGTACGCAGATTTCAATTCATGATTGAAATAAAAAAATAAAAAAATAGTAAAACAATAAAACTGTCTCATTAGTGTTTATTAAAACATAAATGTGATCCTGATGTGAATATAAAAGTGGGTGTCCTGGAGTCTAGACTTAGCAAAAAAAAAAACTTAACTTTTCTAAAAAATAATATTTGCCTGTAAAATGTTACAAGTTTGTGTTTATTTGACACGTTTTTGTGAGAGCAGACAGTCTCAGCCTGTGTGGTTACTGAAAGTAGAGGTAGTTTTCCCATTTTACCCCACTGTTTCTGCATCTTCCCACCCGGAAGTGACTCTAAATCCTCACTAAATGAAAAGAAATGCAATGTGTTTTTAAAAACATGCTGCTTATTTTAAAAGTGTTCAATCTAAAACTGCAGTTTTTCTTTTTAGTTAAAAAAAATCTATTTCTCTCCCCCCTCCCCACACTAAAGCTCTGTGAGGCGCAGCTGACAAAAGCTTGTAGCGACTTGGCATTCTGGAGGAAGTGTAGCCCACAGACAGATACAGAGACAAGATGGGACACTTCAGTGACCACACTCTGATGGGTAAAATCCCCCGGTCCGACAAACTCATCCCACACGATTGATGGCTGCTGTGACAACAGCCCTTCTCGTCACAGGCTGGAGAACAAGCTGTTGTGAAGGTCTGAGAATGGAAGATAGACCCCGGAGGGGAGGCTTGATTTACAACCCCGAGTCGAGATGGAAGAAGCGTCGCCCACAAGCTTTAGACGGCCCTCCAGCAGAATCAGTCTCCCTCAGCCTATCTGCCTGCCTCGCTTCTCGTCGCCCTTCTACTGTCTCTTTGCTGCCTCCTGACAGCAGGAAAAAGCTGAAATGACACACCACCTCTAAAAACATATAGATTTTAACCTTCACTTCAGTGGACAAGCTAACCCGAAATGTCACCTTTAGCTAATATTAGTAATTTTTCTTTTTAACAAACTAAGGCAGGAGAGGATGCTTGTCAATGTTTAGACAGATATCGCAGGAGATGGAGCTAAATTTACCATCTCATGTCACTGCGTTTCAGTGAGGCAAAACAAAGTGAGGACACTCAGAGGGTTAACCGCGCTGCTAGACAAAACAACAACCCTGCAGGAAGAGATAACGCTGGGTTTTGTGGGAAACATGTCACCTTAAGGCAATCATACACAACACCGTTGTATGTGTTGCGGGAAAAGATAGGCTGTCGTCTTGTTTCTGTCGGCTGGGGGGGGGACACCTTGGACACCCATGATTTCGGTGAGCAGCTTTTTATTATGAGGCAAAGATAGAAGAGAGATATTTCAGTCTCACATTCTGTTCCTTCCTTTCAGAGGCTTTCTCGTGTGGAAAATGACACGTCTTGTTTATCTACAAATCAGTAAAAATTGCTTTTAGCTTCAGATTTGTCAGGAGTTCAGACATGATGCATCAGTTTGTGCTCATTTGTATTCAAGTCAAGGACTTACTGACAGCAGCTATAGAGCCAACCTGACATTCTAAACTCCTTTAACCAGACTAAATAAAACCTGTCATGATCCTTCTCAGCTCTTGACCACATATTCAGCTGCTTTTATACCCCAAAGTCCTTTCGACGCACAGCACCCCCCCCCCCCCCCTCGTCCCGCTCGTCTTTAATCTGCTGTTGAGCGAGTGAAGACACCCTCTCTCTTGCCTGCGTCTCTCTCCTGAGCCGTATCAATATTCATGGGTCTGCCGGGTGCGTTTGTGCATTGGCTGTCTCATTAGCCTTTGATCCCCCCTTGTGCGAGGCCTGTCGGAGCGTTGCGGCGCCAACAACAGAGCGGCGTTTGAAGTGCAGAGAGAACATCTGCTTGCATTGATCTCCATATACTTTCTTTGCCATCCATACGCACGTCCGTGAGTACACAGATGCAGCCCACAGGCACATGAATACATGCATCTACTGTAGGGCTGGCTCGGCGTGTCACTCGCAGAACCATCTTATGGCACGCCTTAAACCCAGCTCAGACCGGTAATAGATTAGTTAAGCTACAGAGATTGAATACACTGTGATGAACTGGTTATGCTGTATAGATAGAAGGGATTAGTGCCTTAGAGACAATTCCTTTACCAACAAATATACAGACCAGGCCTCTTGACGTGGGGTTCTATGGAAAGGTTATGAACAATTAATATCTTACCTGCGGTAGCTAGTGCTTTGAATTAAAGATTAAGAAACTAGAGGCTAATATGAGCATCTTAAAACGACTAATACTGAACATTTCAAGGCACCAATTTATAAAGCTTTATGCCACCGTCAATCTGGCAGATTTGGCTGACGATATTTGTTTGACGTAGACTAAATTATCAGTCAAGTTTTTATCAGAGGAATTTTACCTTAAGTTTTTACTTACGGTAAAAACTTAAGGTTTTTACTTAAGTCTTTTTAACCACTTAAGACTTAAGTAAAAACCTGGTAATCAGTCATGGGTGTACAAATTCAACCAAATGAAGATGAAGTAACTCCTACAACCAGCTCAGTGCAGTGAAAATTCTATTTAAATTAAGCAATTATTGTTATATTTTGTTAAATGAAATATACATTAAAGCAAAAAATAAAAACATTTTCAAAGATTTAAGTTTATCTTGTGCTTACAAATACTTACAGAACCCTACATAAGGAGAAAATAACTGATTTGTACATTTTAAAAAAAATTCTCATGTGAACAGCAATAAAATGTATAAAACAGCAGAAACCCATTTTATTCTTCTCTCTTCCCAGACTAGCAATAAACTCATTAATTACATCAGAATTCAACTTTTTCACCAAACAGGTAAGATATTTACTATTCATTCGCTCTTCACTGAAACATAACCTTTGCTTTAAGTTAAATCTAAACAGTTCTGGTTGAGGTTACACACAGAAAAGCATACTTAAAAACAAAATTGAGGGATTTGTGTGGGTGGTTTTAAGATTTCCACCGTATTAAAAACCAAATAGTAAACGTTCAACAGTGAAATTCGCTTTTGAAGAGCATTTCTAAGGATTACCTTTCAACCATTTGGGAAGTTTGCTTTAAAAATGTTGAAGCAGCCGACGTTAAATGGTATCATTTTATGAAAGAGCTCAGACATCACAGTGTCAAAGACTCGGGCTCGTATCACACTCTGTCTGCTCCACAGGCTTTTTAAGAAAAGCCTGGAGTCGCACTGAATTTCCCCCATCTACCACCACCCTGTCATCACTGAACACTACGGCGTTAAATACTTTCTGCAGTGCAGCCAGGAAAAGAGTTCACATGACATCATGACATGTGGACAAAGACGGATCCTGCGCTGTAATATTTAATAACTCTCCTCTGAAATAAGATCCGCTGAGCATGAAGCAGACTTTAACATGAGAGAAGCTTGTAGCCTCTTTGGGAGCGGGGCAGCGGATCAATACAGCCAGTGTGTGTGATAACATTAAACCGCCCTTAATGGCACTAATGAAGAGAGTGGCTGACAGATACTCAGGGAAACCTGTGTCAAAGAAGCAGCCTGTTAAAGAGAGTTCATTAGATAAAGTGGGCTGAAATGTCACCTTGTAATACAGCATTTTAACTCAGTGTTAAAGTAAAAATAACAACTGGAAAGTGATTAATCAAAATGTGTGCCAGTGCAAAATGTGATTATTGAGCTTGATTTGTGAAGTTTTTAGTTACTTTCTGGTGAGCAGGAGGATAAAAGAGGTGAGCAGACAAAACTCTTTGTAACATCAGGTCAGTTATAAGTCTTCAAATGTCAAAGGAGCAGTGTCAACAGATTGTCACTGACATTTTGATAAAAAAAAAACATTTTGCTCCATCTAGTCTCACACACACACTTAAAATAACCCGCTGCTAAAGAAAAAAAAAGAGAAAAAAAAGAACTTGCAGGATGATTGCAGTGAACACAATTGTCTGAAAGGAGGAGAAATAGAGGATTTGGAAGAGAACGTACCTCGTCTCGGAGGGTTTCAACTTCAGGACCGGTGAGGTGAGGTGGGACCGTCTGTCTTCTGTCTTCTCCGGGATGAAGAGTCAGGAGGAGAGCTGCTCCTCTGCTGCCTCCCTCCTCTCTGCCTCTGGCTCCTTCTGCGATACAGACTCAGCTCCTCTCACTATCATACCTCCCCTCCCTCCCCACTTTTTTTTCTCTCTTTTTTTCCCCTTCCTCTTCTACTCCTCCCCTTTTCTAACCCGCTCCCTCCCGTTTTTTCCTCTCTCCTGCACCACTCGAACCCTCAAACCTGAAGAAAACCAGGTTTTTTCCCAGCTTTTATTACAAAATATCAATGGTAAGTCCTATATGAAGTTATTTTATAATTATATTTTTCTAAATGCATAAATCACTATATAAATATTCTTTGCATTAAATTGCAAACCTAAATCTGAACATGTTTTTTTAAAAAAAAGAAACATTTCAGAAGCAGCATCTAAATACTGTAAGTTTCAGTGTCATATTTAACTTTTTTTCTGAAGGGGTGTGGATATAGGGAGTGAGTACTGGAAATGAAAGATTTTTTTAAGGCCTTTAAAAATTCAGAACCCAGTGTGCACATGTGGAGAAAATTAAGTGACTGCTGAAGAGGCTGGACTGATACATTGAAACAAAGGAGCCACTTATAGCCCAGCGAGGTGCTTCAGATAAGAATAAAGCCCCCCCAGAGGTGTGTTTGCAGCCTCCACTTATTGGTGAAAATGATTTTTTTTTTTACCTCACCTGCCTTTTATAATACAAATCCCAAATAGGATCAGTATGAGATGACCAGGCGTGGATTCCTGAGCACCGTCCACCTCTCAGCCCTTCTTTTTCATCTTCTTTTATCCCCCCTCTTTTCTCTTTCACAGACAACCCACCGCTGAATCTGCCCCTGTTTCCATAGTGACACTTTCCCCGACTCCGGCTCCACATAATCAAGTGAACGGGATGGGGGTGGGGGCTGAGGGTGAGCGAGAGAGAGAGAGAAAATGTGAGTGAGATGGGGGTTGAAGGAAAAGCCAAGTTGAGAAAGAATAACGTAAAAAAACAACATAAACACAAAGAGAAAGTCAATAAAGACGGTTTGTCAGCAGCAAACAGTGACTTTGGTTGAAGCCCACCACTGGCCGGTGGGCTCCAAGGTGCAGCCCAAAGCCTTGGCATATGGCTAAAATAATTATGGAGCTCATCAAACAGCGAGATGGCCACTCGTGCTCCGCCACAATGCTCCCACCAGAGCAGAGATGAATTATTAGAGAGAGTTGATCAGTCTGAATTTTAATGCGCGCGCCGCTCAGCATGGGTTTGCCGCAGGATGCCAGGGGGAGACGGTGTGAACCTTCCTCCAACGCTGGAATGGCATTATGCACGACAAATTTAAGGGACATTACAAACCGTTGTGTTTTAATAATTTAACCATCCTATCAGCATGGGTCGGCTGCGTCGCTCTGTTTATTGGTACGCTCATCAGTCTTTTTGATGGATATTTTTATGAATCTTTTTTTCCCCCCAGATTTATGCCCCACTGATCATTAATCAACGTTGGCAATCCACTAACTTTCTTTGTGTTTTTGTTTTCAGTACAATGGGAAGAAAACATAAAAGTTGTTGAATGATGGACGGTTGTTGGAAAAAACCTACATTTCTGCTGGATTAGCCGAGTGAAAATGTGGAGGGTTGTGAGAGTAAAGCCATGTTTTTAGGACAAACGGAGAGCTGGAGGATGATGTTAGAAATAGCGTGAGGAGGATTGGTTTTTATTTATGTTCTTTAACCACAGAAAAACATTACTAACACTAATGGACGCAGCTCACAGCTTGGGGGGACCTACGGCCCGATTTCTTTTTTTCCTCTTCCATCTCAAAAGTTTCAGCCAATTTTTTCCTCTCGACTAAAATGAATTAACAACCGGTTCAAACTTTAAACAGACGCGTGACGGAAGCTCTTCCTCACAGCACGTAGCTGCAGAGGCCCGCTTTCACGCATTTTTTACAGAGTAATCAACTCCCAAACATCAGCATGTCATGAAATGATTGATACCCAGGTGATTCTAGTATTTTTGAGACACATTCAGAAAGTCACCTTTCACAGACCTTGGATTGCAGCATTAAATGTTATCAGTCCAATAAATGGCTCCAATCAGATGTTATCACTTAGAAAATGTCTAATGAGCAGCCTTCTCTAGCTCCTATGAGTCTTGTTATCACTTATTAACTATACAGTTCACATCTTCAGTTAGAAGTTAATTAGTGGACTTTCACTCAGGAGTTTTGGGTTTTCAACTCTTTAAAGGTCTATTTTACTTTCAATCATGTGTTTAGTTTTAGACAAAAGAAAGCACTTTGCTTTCAGGGGGGAAAAGGAAAGTTGATCTTTAAACTGAGGTATACAAAGAGTTTTGCCTTAATCCTTTTTGATGATTGAGTAATATTACGCAATGGGATAAATGGCTCTTTGAAGGGATCCGAATCTTGGGGAGCAGTTTGTTTCATAGAGTCGTTCAAAAGAGCCATTCGATTCTGAATGCGTTACATCATCACGTAGGGAAATACATCATCACGTAGGGAAATACGTCATCACGTAGCCATACGTAATGACGTCATCATATCACGTGGGTGGAACCATGTGTTTGTCAAGCGGAAACCCCCCTCCCCCTTTCACTGTGAGCTTCTGTACTCCACAACTCCACCTGTTCTCCGTGAAAAAGCAAAGCGGGAGCGATTTAAGTATGAAAAAATAAAGATTATATGAAGAATAAAAGAAATAAAATTGCAAATGGCTCGTTACTGGCCGCGACTCGGCGCCTATCGTTCGTTGTAAAGAGCCGTTCAAAAGATTCGGATCGTTTGCGAACGTCACATCTCTATTCACGCACCAGGCTTTCCCTGGTGGTCTCCAATCCAAGTACAAACCAGGCCCAACCCTGCTTAGCTTCAAAGATCAGGGTGGTAGGGCCGCCTAAACTGAGGTATACAAAGAGTTATGCCATACTCCTTTTTAATGTTTGAGCACTAAGCAGTAGTATTTCATATAAGTATTTTTTGTGCCATTTCTGTTTGCAACATGTTGACGTTGATAGAGCTGATAGTCCTAAAAGAGGTTCATTTTCATTATTTTGCAAAGCTTGTCTTCCAACAGAGTTTGTTTTCCTCCAGGACATGCGTACACCACACAGCTATAAATACGATTGTTTTATTTAGGAGAAACAGCAAACGTTCCTGAGAGGAACAAGAAGAACTGGGTTGTTGTAGATCATTTTGCAGCATTAATCACCATGGAATGGGATTACCGCCAGCTGCCGTCCTTCCTGTGTGATCAACGAGCTGCAGCAATATGACTTGTGAATCATCTAATTCTCTATTGATCCCCCCGGGCCGCCCCCCCCCCCCCCCCCGGCAGGAAGGTCAGGAGGCAGGGTCAGCCGCTCGTGGACCTGGAGCAGATTTAGAGTTGTGATTAAAAATGAAACTTGTGCAGGGAGGACGCCGAGGGTTAGAGGGATCCAGTGGGAGCTTTTATGGCTTACAGGGTGCTTTTTCCTGCCTCCGGGCTCTCCTGGTGGTTCTGCCCTCAAGGAAAACTCACACTTTTAACACCTAGAGGAAAATTATTTTCTGGGTTTTTTTTACGTGTCAAGCAGCAGTAACACAGAGTCATGTTTATATTTGTTTGGGAATCAGTGATTTTGTTTGCACCATCTTGTTTTTGTCGACACTTTTTTCCTCATTTTGAACAAGAAAATTGCACCTCCTTTTCTGGTGTGAAAGACAAATTAGATGTTGGGCTTTCCCCTAACCGCCATGTCGGCAGCATCCCTGTCATCCAATTTGGTAATCTCCCTGCCTCTAAGAGTGCTTCCTTGTCAAGCAACAGACTTGTCGGGAAGATTTATGTCTCACTAACTTTAAATTCCAATCTCAGCCTGTTCGTTATACACCGGCTTTAGTTCTGTTGGCAGGGTGACTGACAGCTGGCTGATTGGGGAGCTGTGGATTTCTGTGCCCTCGAGTCAGATTCTGTTGGGATTCGACCAATTACTGCTCAAGGGCATCAAGACAAGGCACAGGGAGGGATGGCATCACCGCAGGTTGGATCTAACCCCCCCAAGAGATGTTTGTGCTAGTCACCGCCGTACAATAGGATACCGTGAGACGTGGCAGGTTATGTTTCTTGTAATTTGACGGGGGGGAAGGAAAGTGTCTTAAAAATCACGATCAACTTGCAGAAACTCAAGAAAGTGCAACATGAATATATTCATATTTGTAATCCTTCACAAGTCCAATAATTCCTAATTTCCTTTGAAGATCCTTGGAAAGACTTGGAAGATATTGGTGTTTTCTTAGACCAAAACCTAATTTAAATGCAAATAAACAAGTATTTATGAGCCTAGCGATTCATTTTTGTGCTATGCGGGGTGCATATTTCTGAAACTTCTTAGTCAAGCACAATTTTTCATTTCTCTTGTAGTCTTTCTGTAAAGTGAAGGGGGGAAAAAAACAGGCTTTCTAAAGCGTCACAGTCATGGAGCTGACAGAAAAACTGGGTTTCTTTCTTAAATGACAGGAATGGCATTCTCTGCATTTTATGACAACAATAAAGGTAAGTGGGCAATTTTTGTGAATGGTATATTTTATTTGAAAATAACCAAACTGTCGCTGGAGATAAGCGCCAGAAAAAACAGGTAAAAGAAAATGGAGGAATTGTTTTCTTTAAAATAAGAATAAATTAGTTAAATTTAAGCAGCAGAAACACTTTTGACTGACTTTTATTCAGGATTGATTTCAGCAGACAGCACTTTTTTACCCTCCGGCTCTCAACCAAATTATGCATCTTTTAGAAAACTTTTAATACTTGATGTAAATGTTAATGAGTGTGGCGACAGATAAATGTGCATGGAAATGATCTTAGTACTCATTTGTTTTATTTTAAAATACTTGAGAAGGACAATGCTATACTGGACAAAAATGCCCAAAATACCACTAGGGCTCATTTATACAATTTATAAATACTGGAGTCTTGGGAAAACGCCACAAGACACAAAAAAAATATATTTCTCATCAGTGATGACAGCCTAAAGCTGCCAAAGACGAGGTAATTATTCTGAAACCCACATTAAAATGGTAATGGGATACTTTTTATTGCACCTTTTTAATTCTGCAATAACATCCAGCACAAAGAACTGAAAAATACCTTTTTTTAAAGAAAAATTTGTGAGGGAAACACCTGCAACATATTTAAAAGCATGAAATCTAATATAAACATTCAAATGTTCACTTTTATGGGTGTCCAACAAATTGCTATTTTTGTGACAATGAGCATAAACACCTTTAATATATTTGTAAATTTGCTGTAGACATGTTTTTTTTCTTTATTTATATAATTACATGCCTATTTAAAAAAAATCAATCAGAATAGAACAAAATCTACATTATTTTAATAAATCTTGTTTTTTAACTGCGCACAACTATTTTAATGAATGTTATTTTGCTTTGGGATATACAATATATTTAAGGAGGAAACTTTCAAATCATCTTTCTGATCTCCAAACACAAAGAGTGCTGCTTGGTTTTGTTCTTATAGTTTGTTATTAAAGCAGCACAGAGTTTTACTTGAAGCATTTCTCTTTAAAATGCTCTCAAATCAGCTGAGTTCATCGTAAAAGACAGACTAGACCAAGTTTATTTTCCATTATCAGTCTCTAACTATAAAAAACCACTCATTCCATCAGTATTAAAACTCCAAATATAGTTCTTTGAGCATAAAATCACACAGTATATAAAGATCCATATGACATTTAGCATAACATTTTCTCACCGATATAAACGTTAAAGGTTTTCTTTATTTTTAGTACTCTAGATTATAAAGTCATCCCGAAGTAGAAAGTAAAATGTCATCTGTAAACTAACCTATGATTTTGTCGTCAGATTCCTCAGAGGAATGTAAATTTGGAAACACTCAGCTGTTGAGCATCACTGTTCTGCTTTTAAATGGGGACACACTGTGACCAGTGATATATTATAAATTTAGCTTGACCCAAAACTTAGTTTATTTAACATTTAATAAAGTAAAACTATATTTTTACTATGGTTTTAATGGATGCAGGGGTCTGTTGTATGTGCTGTGTGTGTGTGTGTGTGTGTGTGTGTGTGTGTGTGTGTGTGTGTGTGTGTGTGTGTGTGTGTGTGTGTG
>JAUBOC010000063.1:10440045-10452787 GCA_032275365.1 Anablepsoides cearensis
TTTTTGGGTTTGAGAGTTTTCTTAGGTAATTATTTATATTTCCATTGTTTTTCTTGAGTCCTTTTGGACTCAAAGGGGGGAATTGTCTTGGTAATATAAATAGATTATGTTAACCTTTCACGGAGTGTTTGACTTTCCTTATCATGTTTTACCTGTCCAGGTATCACTGTTTCTACAACAGTCTACATGTATTGATTTTACAGAACCTCTCTCAGAAACCTGATGTATCGACACATAAAACCACTCTGCCACAAATTCTACACCTGTAAAAACTTCAGCTTAACAATGCAATAAAATAAGTGAGTTCTTAAATGCAGAAAGGTAGTTTATCCACAGTGAACACAGAAGACGTTTAAACTATTTTTCAGCTATAAAATCTCAAGCATCGGGCTGAGATATGGTCATGTGCTGGTTTCTCTACTTGAGTTTCTTCAACCGTCTCCATTGCTAGGTTCTGTTTGAGATGAAGGTAGAGCTCAGGCTCAGCTCCTGACAGTTAACGAGGTTGATGTAATTACAAACCCATCCCAGGTGTGAGCTACGACTGTGATTGGTTCCCCTTGTGAGGAACACAACGTGTGGCCAATTGCATTTCAAGAAAGAAAAGAAAAACAGCAACAGCTGATTACAAAGCTGGGCCAAAAGGAACGAGTAACGACAAGCTTTTTTAAACAAAGTCGACTCTTTTAACGAGTGAGCGTCCAGAAAATGCTTTTGATAATAACTCTGTCACAGTAATCATATCACCTGTTTCCATTTAGCTGAAAATGGAGCCTAACGAGCTTTAACCAGGCCTCTTTTTTAATTAGCCACGCACACAAGTAGGTATCTCTGCAGATGAGCAGGCATAAGGTAAAGGCCCACTGAGCACAAACTTTAAATCTGATTGGTTAATCAAACAGGCCAATAAGGAAGCTTCTATGTGTTTTAATGAGGGAAAACAAGCTCAGTAAACATTGGTTAGTTTTTTTTTTCTAAAAAAAACTACCCCATAATACTTTTGGACCAAAGCGGCATGAAATCAAGGCTAATGCTAGATTTTAGAAAAGCAAACCAAATTTTTTATTTTATTATTATAGAGGCCTAATTGTGATTAAAATAGAATAAGCTATTATGTTTTATTTTATGTAGCAACTGGATGTTGGTGGTCTTATTTGAGTAAACAATGACATTATAAAGTGTCACAGCTTTAATTAATTATGTTTTATTTTTTGTTTTGTTACGTAAAAAGTTTATTTTTTGAATTTAATTATAGGGAAAAAGGCACTGATAAGATTTTTTCTTCTTTCTGCTGCCTTTCATTTTATTTTATTAGTCATTTGTATTTTTTGTATATAGAATTTGCTTTGTTTTTAAATGAAATGAATAATCTGAATAAACATAAAAAATTGTTTTGCCTGTGTAGCATGCTAAGCTAAAGGTGCTAAAAGCAATAGCAGGTTAGCTTACCATTCTACACAGTCAAAAAAAAAAGCTTTTTGATTTCCAAAAAAGTTCACCTAACCACTCCTGAAACTTTAAATATCTTACAATCGTACAAATAAAACTATAATGATGGGATCTATCAGTAAAGATCCACCTAAATAGTAAAGATAAATGTTGCAGTTTTATGTGTTTTGAGACTAAACAGCAAACATCAATGGAGTATCAGGTCCATCACGCTGGTGACTGACTGTGCCACATAACTTGGCAACACTGGAGTTACTTTTATCCAGCAGAGTGTGTGGTGGTTAATCAAAGCCCATCATTTCCATAATTCATGGATGCCCATCTGTTTGCCACCTACTCCCAGGCCCAGTGCAGAATAAACAAATTCAGGAGATGGGCCAAGGGGCTATTTAATGTCAGCATCAGCCAGGGCTTACACACATGCACAGCAGAAGACACACACACACACACACCTATGATAGTCTGAGGAATCATCTGGGTGAACCATAATTCATTTTAAACACAATTGTTTAATTTGTGTGCTATAATTTACACACACAGGTAAACTGATTAGGTTTCATTAGGGTATTGCGCCTTCAGAAAAACTCTCGCATTTAATCTGGAAACTTCATCCTGACTTTCTCACGAAGGCCTCGTCACGCTGCTTTTCTACAGATTTTCCAATAAATTAGAGGATCGTCGCCGAAATAGGAACTGAAGCCGCCGGATGATGCAGGGATAAATTAAATCAAGTAAACATTTTTAAAGTCGAGAAGCTGTTTGAGCATCACATACCCTGCGTGATTAAATCTACCTGAAAGACAACTGGTGCAAAATGAAACAAACGGGGGTCAACATTTTTAGCTTCAAATCTTTAAGTATGATGCGATGCTGCAGGGTCACAGATGTAATCAGAGCCCCTCTGACCCAACTGTTGAGCTCCATTAAAGCTGGAATACACAGGGGACACCGAGGGGACAAATGACTTTCTCCAGTTAAAAACACCTGGCGTGATGGCCAAAGTTCTCCAACTCTGACAAGTATTAAAAAGTCTGACTCAAAACTCGAGGAATATCTGAGTGGAGATGGGATTCTGCTTGAGTTTCTGAAGTGCAGGTAAAGAGCCTCTGCTTCCCGCACTTCAGAAAAATATTAAAAAATAAGTTGTTTTCATCCTTTTTGCGGATTTGAAGAGGGTCATTTGTGCTTCTGTCTGATCTTATTTACTGCAAAAGTCATGCAGACGTCTCCAGCACACTCTTAATCTTAAATTTCAACCAGAGTTACAGGTTATACTTTTAAGATTTAAAACTGGGTAAAAACCCACACAAATTGTGATCTACCTCATTTTTTCAGCCAACAGGTCCAAGGGCCTCAAATCCTTACAGAGACCCCTTAAAGGTTGTTCTAATCTACAACAAATAAGTACATTTTCCACAAAAAACACCTTAAAGACCTGAAATATCCCTTTAAAGTACACCAACATGCTTAAAATCCGATAAAACAATAAAATAATGACAACAAACAAAATCCAAAACACACTTTTTATCCATTTTTTGCTGCAGTTTCTACCTTTTTTTTAATCAATCTTGGTGAAAAATCTGCTGCTAGCAATCAATTTGAAATCTAATCTCCTCCACTCGGCGTTTGATGACCTCGCAGTCGGGTCTGGACCCCCGACCTTCGAGAGCTGCAGCGGAACAAGTTGTAAACGACAACACGGCGTGAGCAGCAGATGGAGAACAAGCAGGAACTCGTCGTGAGCTTATTTACATGCCGCTAATGAAATCTGCTGGCAACCGTCGTCATTTCAGTCAAAAGAGGAATAAAAAAAGTGACGGATGAAGAGATGAAAACTAGTTTTAAGATGAAAAAATAATAACAGAACAGGTTTATTTTGAGGTGCAGTTGTCAGTTGTTGTTTTTTTTTTAATTCAGAGGACCACTGATGACTTGTTTAACCCTCATATAAACCAACTTTTTTAGGACAAACAATTAAAGCACTTCTTTAGATCAAGACCTCAACAGTGAAAAATTAAGAAATCACCATGACATGAGTTAAAGTGGACTGTTCCACAATGTTTATCACAGGAAGCCTTTTGGTTTTACCCCTTGTTTAGTTAGGATTAAAACCAGTTAGACCATAAAATTAGACCTTGTTGTTAGAAAAACATCAAATCCCATATAATTTATTTTTAGGAAACCACCTAGAAATGAACTAAATTAGACCTTTTCCCAATACTTACCACATGAAAATGTCTTGATTTGTTTTACTTCCGTACAGTTTAGGAAACAAAACTACGACAAAAAGTCAAAGAAAATATAAAAATATATGTAAAAAATATAAAGAAAGCATCTTTATATAAGAAACTTGACACAATACTACTGATTTTACCCATTTTGTCACATAACTGGCATATTTCCTTTTGATCTTGGCTCGGCTAAAGTGAAACAGGAAGTGACATCAAAGGGGAACTCTCTGGTCTTTGTTTATTGAAACTATATCATTTGATCTTTTCTTCATCTCTTTGATAGCAACTCAAAATAATCTAAAGAAACATCAGATTCCTCTCTACAATCTGTGCTATAGTATTTACAGGCAGACATTCCCCTTTGACATCACTTCCTGTTATTTCATACAAGAATATCTCAACGACTGTTCATCTCAGCAGCGTGAAATTTTGTTTGCAATATGCTATTATTGTTATCTTTCAAAGCATGCAATCATATGCATTATGAAAATTCAATGTCACGGGAACTTTAAAACTAGATTAGGCTAACACATCAGAACTAAAAATCTACTTTTAATACCAATTTTCGATTGAAAAAAGCTACCTTAGAAGAATAACACATAATTCAGCACTGAGCATCAGTTTATTAACATTACCATGTTTTTTTTAATCATTTATTTATATGTTTACATTGTTTTTGAATTTGATAAGCAACTTGAACCCAAAGAGGAAGGTTAGATACATTCTGACAGAATAAAAAAATACAGTGGGGGACTTTGTAGGCAGACAATACAAAATATTAAGTAGAATATTTTATATTTTAAAGGTTAAAGCATCTGATTTGGATGTTTACAGGAGAAGTGTTGATGTAAACACTTTGAAGGGTGCTTCGAGAACATCTGAAACACTTCTTTTTTATTTTATTTACATTTCCTCCACAGTTACTTCACTTTGCCACGATGCATCAGAGTGTCGGGTCCTTCATGGAAACAAACATTTGATTTAACTTGTCAAACGAATCGAGGCGACGTGTGGGGGGCAGAAAAAAGAAGCATTTATCCGTAATTACTTTCCATCCATTCTTGTCTGGGTAATGCTGCGTCTTGAAATGTCCCTGAGCCACGGCGTTTCTCAATAAGCCTTTTTAAAACCTCTTGATGGCTGTTTTCATAATGGCTCCATCATCTCATTTGTGTATGCACTTGTGCTGGGGAAAGAAAAAAAAAAAGAGCCACCAATGGCTCAACAGAAGCCAATTATTGGCAACGTCTTACAGCGTGAATCAGAGAAGAAACAAGCAGCCACGGCGTGCAACACAGCTCCGCTTTACATTCAGAAACATTATTGTCAAATAAAATTTAAAAAAAAGGAAGAAGGCATGGAAATAATGAGGAGGTTTTGCTGTTATTTTTCCTGCTAAAACCCACTCATTAAAAGTCAACAGGGCAAAACGGGATGAAATTTTCTTGGTTGGCGTTAATTGGGAGTTCAAATAAAGCGAGCACACATTAGCATGCACATCCAGTCTATTAACTGCCATTCTGCATACATCAGACCTCAGCCTACTGTAAAAATAGTCTTTACATTGACGTGATATGTTTGGTTTTTCTTCTCAGTAAGGCATGCTATTATTGAAAACTTTCCGTTAGAGAGGGGATGAGAATGTTACCATGACAATACAGAAGCAGCTTCCTGTGGCTGAGCGGTTAGGGAAAAAAATGTGATAAAAGAAGAAGCTGAGGGGTGGAGTTCACTTTACTATACATCTTCCCACAAGCTCACATAGGATTTTCCAGCTTGTCAGATGAAGTGAGTGCAGAAAAGCAAGTGTTTATCACATAGAAAAAAAAAAAAAGAAAAAAAAAAACTGCAGGGAATTTTTTTCAAGCTCGTGGACAAATGGAGATTTATGGCAGCGCAAATTAAACCAGCTTGGAAACAAAAGAGCTGATGCAGAAAACTGAAGTATACACGTCCCGAAAACACGCGGGAAGAAATTTCTCACTAAAAAATCTCTTGTGAAACTAGTTGCTGAAGCCTGACGGCACCCTGCTGAGGATTTCACATCATCTCTGCTGAAATTAAACGTTTAAAGTGTTTAACAGAAAAGCTACATTTGTATTTGCAACTAAACGCAGGATGAGTCAGCATTTTGTTTTAAATTTATACATTCTTTCCTCTTCAGTTAACTTTTTGAACAACAGCCACTTAAATATCAAACTTAATGTCATTGGGACTTTAAAGTTGGGGAAGATTGTGAATAATTAATATCCTACCTGTTGTAGGTATCTATCTTTTTGAATGATCTGTGATGATCCCCGCCCACAAAAACACATTTACATTTTGACATTAGAGCACATTTCTATGGTATATCGATCTATATCTATTTATATATATATAAAATACATTCTTCTAACTATTTTATTTTTTATTTTTACACTAGCTTTGGTTCAAATGAGACATCTTTAGTTTGTTAAAATGTTAAAAATTAAATGAAAAACGTGGCACCTTCATAAATAAAGTGCTTAGGCTTTGTTCCAGATTAATACCCACATTCATACATGACCAGTGAACGATGCCTGAATAACATGTGTTTTGTCGCCACCTGGTGGTCACTTATTGACACTGCATTTTAACACTGAGTTTATAACATTTCAGCTACTCTAAAGGCTTTTAAAGTGTTTTCTCCCACTGCTGAGCTCACAACAGGCAGGGGGTTTCCTTCATAAAAGAAAAATACAAAAAATAGGTTAGTTTATCTTGCATTTTAATCCACACAAATATCTAAACTGGTATAAAAAAAACTGATCAAGATATGAGCTACGTTGACACTGATTATCATGACCAGCAGTTTCCTGAATTGCCGGGACGCTTTTTGTCAAATTTATATGGCGCATAGTGTTTTCAGCTACCTTTTATTTTTAACTCCTTTTTTTTTTTGGTGTCTGGTGCTAAAAACACCAGAGTAAGGCAACCAGATATGGCTATGGTTAAAACACAAGTGAGGTCTGTGCATGCTCATGCATCTAGTATTTCTGTACATTAGACAAAACTCCTGAAATTCTCTTTCGATTTACAGCAATGTAAATACAATCTGTCTGCAGCGGTCGCCTCGAGCGTCCATACGCTGACAGAACAGATCTGCTGGTTTGTTTTTGCTTTGTGATTCCGAGGGAGGACTCGCTCACCCGCCAGAGTTCAAACACAGTTAAAACGTTAAATATGCAAATTGACATCAGTCTGAATCCCATTTCCAGCGAGATGGAGGTGAAGTGAAAAACAGATGCAAGTTCCCCCCCTCAGTCAAGCCTTATTTTGGAGAACTGGAGGTCCGACACCAGTTTTTAGAGGTGTCCTTGCAGCCGTGCGTCTGTTCAGACGTAGATGCCTTCTGGGTTTAGGCTGGACGAGACGCGGCTCTGTAGGGCGCGGAGGTCGCTGGGTAAAAGTCGGGAGGAGCCGAGTCGCTTCAGAGAGCCGCACTCCACATCTGCAGTTTGAAAACAAAAAGAGATGTTTGATTATCAGCACCTTTTCAAAGATTTATCAAGGAGAATAAACTGTCAACTTGGATAATCATGATGGGTCATTCTGAGGATGACCACCAGGTGGCAGTGTTTCCTCACAAATGTAGCCAAAAAGCAGGTAATGAGTTTAAAAACTGATCTTTTTGTAAATCTAATGTTAAAGTAGAAATAAATTTCAGCTTTCTGTCTGCACTTTTAGCCTGGTTTTATAGATACCGTTGCTGTTGTTGTCTGCCGCAGCTTGAGCAGGCAGAACAGTCACTTTGGTGCCCGTTTGCTGAATGAACTGCTGCAGGTTGACCTGTCGGAGCTCTTTTGTCAGCTGCTCCAAGTCCTGCTCTTTCTCCTGCGGTGGAAAATACAGCATGACAAGACAATGAGGCCTGTGCCTCGGCCGATACAAGGAGTGTGACTCAGAGCGAGTGCAGTTACTGCAATGGAAAGTTTGCTTTTCGATCAAACAACTGACTCAGATGTTTTCTTTTCATCAGTTCATTACCTCAAAGTGAGTTAATTTTAATGAAATGCAGACAATCCCTCAGGTTATAAACCAGATTTAGCATACTTATCAGGCCTCTTTTTAATCAGGCAGATAATGCTGTTAATATATTTCATATTATAATGGCTACAGAACTTAATTTTATACCAGGAAGCATGATCCAAGCAGGAATGTTTCTATAGTTCCACACTGCAGCACAAAATTATCCTGCTTTTGAACACAAACTTTCTCATCAAAACTACTTTCATCACTTTTAAAGCCAAATGCAAAAGAGAATATGTTCAATTTTGGCATTATCAACGCTGCAACACTCATTAAAAAGAGGAGAAATGGGTCTGACCTGAAGTCTCTTGCCTGATTGGCAAAGCGAGCGCTCCAACGCCTTGCAGCTGCTGTCCAGCCGTGCCGTTTGTTGGCTTTGCACCTCCAGCTCTTCCCTCACTTTCTGCAGCTTTTCCAAAATGGAAAAAAAAATACTCGTAAAAACTTCAAAGGAACGCAAAAAAAAGACTACACCACAGATTTTAAACAGGAGGGATGAATTTTAATGTGCAAAAACAACAATTTAAATTGGTGAAGGGATTATTGGTTGGGTTGTAAGTGGAGAAACTAAAAGTTTGAAGTACTTTTCAAAGCAGGAGCTTGAGATAAACCTTTCATTTGTCAGATGTTTAATGTAAATGTGTCTTTCTGTTTGCAGGCTGGTATGTATTTACAACCCAAGATAAAAGTGATCTGTACCTCCTCCTCCTTCACCTTCAGGTTGAGCTCAGCCTCCTGCTCCAGGCCGGCCTCCAAACTCTAAACAAAGCAGCAAAAAGAAAATCACACAAAGCTAAAGTAAGTAATAACACACAATTTTACAGGCACAATTAAAAAAATATATATTATTTGATGGCAACGACACATATGTTTACCCTGCCTTCAACAAACATTGCTTAAAACTGTATCATACAAAAAAGAAGCCGTATGTGAACACCATTTAGTTCATTTAAAATGAATGAAGGGAAACTGGAAAATCCTTCTTTGAATATGTTTTGTGGCAACCCCAGATGTCACAAACTCAACACTAAAGAGGAGAGGGACCACCCAGCCTGTTATCAGTGCACAGGTCAAAAGCCTCTCTGATGGTATGGGGGTGCATAAGTCCCTATAACATGAGCAGCACTGTCAAATGCAAATCATTGCATCTTCTTTGATTTTTCCTTTTCATTAACATTTTTACTTCTTCAATATTGTGGTTGTGTTTTACAGAATACAAAGCAAAGATGATGTCATTTAAAAACCCAGCCTTACCTGAACGCGCACCAGGTACTCTGAAAGTCTGGCTTCGCAGTCGTGCACGCGGCCCTGCAGCTCTGCTAGCTGCTGCCGCAGCTGCCGCTCGCTGTCCTGCTCGATCTGCAGCTCGTTCTGCCAGAACTCCTCCTCCTTCATCTCCGCATCGTTCCTCCTCACCTGCTGCTCTAAAAGCAGCAGCTCGTCCTCCAGGTTGCCCTCCTGATAAGTAAAGAAAACACAACTGCTTTGAAGAGAGGCTTATTTGATATATATATTTTTGTTTAAGAGTAAGGGCACCCACATCGCTGCTCTGGCCCGTGACCTCCTCCCAGTCCTGCAGCTCAGCCTCACAGCCCAGCAGATGGCTCTCCAGCGCCTGGAGCTTGTCCCTCTGCAGCTGCACCAGTCTGTTCAGCTCTCTGGCTGGGCTCCCGGGCAGAGACCCAGTTCCACCTCCTCCCACTCTGCTCAGGTTCAGGTTCACACCACGGTGCTGCGTCTGTTTGGCTGAGAGTGGAAGAGAAAAAAAGAATGGACGTTTAATTGTTTGGGGGCAAAAAAATAACACTCTCCTTAAAGGGATCCAGGATTAGTCGTAACATTAAACTTGATAAAAATACTGTACAGTTTTGTAAATATTTTTTTATTATAACACAGAATGAGCCATTTTATTTACATGCAAAGCATTTACCCAAAATGCTTTGCGCCTAAACTTTAGTTTAAAAATGATAAAAACTGATCATTCTGCAGTATTATTATATTATCTTTATTTTACAGTTTAAATAAATTTGTCTATAATAAAGTCTAATGTTAAAGACATGTAGTACCTTCAGCATCTCTGCTTTTTCCAAATATTTCTCGCAGACCCCTGGCGCCCCCGGTGAAGGTCAGCGACTTGCGTTTGGGCTCCCTTCGTCTGAACGAGCGGTCCGTCCCCGGCGGGCGAAGCTTGGCCAGAGGTGGGAGGCTCTGGCGGTAGAGCCCCCTCCCTGGGACACGAGCCAGCCCCTCGGAGGTCGGCCGCTCGCTGATGGACGGGCCGTTCCTCTGGAGGATGAGCTGCACGTCGCTGGCGTACTGACCCCACTTGTTGAGGGACACCACAGGGTGTTCATGCGGGGCCAGGAGGCGCTCCGTGTCACGCCATTTCTCAATCAGCGTGTAGCGGCCGGTCCGTCCTGGGATGAAGAACACAGCACCAGACTCAGGTTAAAAAAGAGACGTTTAAAGTTTAAAGGACAAACTTTGCTTGAAGGTTGCTTTTTTTTTGACATCTAATAAGAAATACCTGTACCATAGGGACATATATGTAATAAGCATAATAATAACAAGTGTTTCTGTTTGTGTTCAAAACACTTCACCAGGTTAGAAGTTTTATGGTGGGAAAGTTTCAACTCAACAAGCAGCAATTGTTTTGTCCGAAGGGTTTAATGGTTCACAGCTTTTTGTGTGTGCGCCTGTGTACTCCTCCATTCTAGTCTGTACACATACAGATAAGAGCTGAACTGTTCCACCCTCGTCCCCCCCAACCCGCCCACTCCTGCACAGCAAGGGTCCTTGTAAAAAGAGGTGCATTCATCACTACAGCCATTTACATCAAAGCACCCTGGCCCGGACAAAAAAAAAAAAAAAAGGTCGAGCCGACACAAAGGGGCCGGTGAATGCGCTGCTTGCTACGCTGTCACTGTGACGGACGTGTTTTAGAGACAAACTCAACTCTGTCGTTACCGGCGGAAAACAAGGCAAAGAAACCCCCCCCCCCCCCCCCCCAACAGATGCAGCGTGTGAAGCCGTTTTCACTGCAACCACACTGCACTTGTCAATAAACTCAAAAAGACTGCAGCATGACTCATCTGTAAGGGGCTATTTGTGATGAAAATCTCTGTCACTTTTTATTTTTTGTGCAATTTCTCACTGCGAATCAGTTTGACATCTTGCCCACCCGATACTGGACACAGTTCACGTCGTGAAAATAGATCCTATTTCAGACAAAGCTTCATTTAAACCACTCAAACTACGATTTGTTTCATCATCAAATTAATATTTTGAACTTGTCACTCGTGCATTATTTATTATTTACATGTTTTGATCTTACCGATGGCTTGTGCCAAAGCAATGACCACTTCCTGGCAGGTGGTGAACTCTGTGACGCCGCACACGATGCGCTGCACCCCGTCCACCCACACCTTCAGCTCCATGGCCTTCATCCAGAGGCCCTCAGTCCTCCACGCCACCAGGGGGAGCTACTGACTTGTGGGTTTTTCATCCTTAAAATAAAAAAAAATATATATATATATATTGAAACCATTTTCAGTCTAGATATGTTCATCTATATACATTATGTTTGTCAAGATATGATAACTAGAAAGACCTGAAGCAGGAAAGAAAAAGCGCCCTCTAGTGGTCAGCTGCAGTTTGAGCCACTAAACACGATAAAAACAGGTTTCATGCTAAAGTAAAGAAAAAATAAACAGTCAATGTGTTTATTTATTTGTAAGAGATTAAAACTATTTGCTGCATGACACACAGCAGGAAAAAAGAACATAAAACCTCTAAAGTCTTTCAGGTTGACTTTTGGCACTCAGTTTTACGGTTTTGGCTCCTTTCTCAGTTCATTTTCCCATAAAATAGCTTTTAAAAAGCTGCTACGCATCATCAGCTGCATGCAGGACAACACAGCAGCTGAAACCTTCAAACCTGTTTGAATTAACTATCACAATTTAGGTGGTTTTGTCTTTACACATCCTTCGTTTGATCTCTGCAGAGATCCTTTCGGCGGTTTCCTGAACGACCTCACAGCGGAAACGGCCAGAACTCGACATTGCCGTCCCGATCTCCCTGAGCAGTTTCGCTTAACGCCGCTGATAGGCTGCCGCAAGAGCTACGACCCCGGCGTTTTGGCAATCGCGGCCGTGTAATAGAAGCCTTCCAATATATTTTTCATTTGCTGGCGTTGGGGTACGTGGGATGCGGAACGAGAGCCATTTTCAAACTGCTGACACAAGCGTCAGCGGTGGGGGCAGTCATTACGGAGCTGGCAGCGCCTCAACAGCCGTAGGAGCAACAGAGCAGTGATTTCTGCAGCTGTGCTGGTCTGCAGAGACTTCCTTTCTCTCTGGTCCTTCAGACATTAAATTAAAGCAGCTTCCGTCTTCGTCACAGCCGGAACGACGCTTGTTACAATCCAATAAATATTCTGTTTGCATGAAAGGACCTGCTTAGGATATGCAATAATAGGAAACTTCACCGAGCTGTTGCAGGCTATGACTTTGAGTGCAACTTTGGGTTTTTTTTTTTTCCAAGGACACTTCAGCATATGGAGCTGAGAGAAACCTGCAATTAAGAACACAACCTGCTCCGCCATCTGAGCCTCAGCTGTTTAAGGTCAAAGGTTAAAGGAAAACAGACGGGTAAACAAAACGCAGCAGGTGGTCGGTGGGTAACGATTAGCCCAGGAAGCTGTCATCGCTCAAGTATTTTCTCAATCAGTCAGGCGGGCAGCAGCCACCGGGAGCTAACGAGGTGAGAGGGTTCACAAACCTGAAACGTGGCTTAATAACAGCATCCTGAAACATGTGCAGGCTGTTTTTAAAGCTTCAGAACTGTCGCTCTGTTATTGTGATGACAGGTGTCCAAACCACACCATGGAGAAGTCAATTTCCACAGACTTGAGGCATCTCTACATCACTCTCTCTGACACAGGGGTGCCCAAACATTTTCCCCAAGAGGGCCAAAATTCAAAAACATTTTCCCTGAGAGGGCCAAAAATAAAATCA
>JAUBOC010000063.1:10461774-10472433 GCA_032275365.1 Anablepsoides cearensis
ACACACACACACACACACACACACACACACACACACACACACACACACACACACACACACACACACACACAGAAAAAAAGTGAAAATCACCATTAAAGAGACTCCTCTTTGACTTCCGTTCCAGGGTGAGCCGAACCTGCTGCTGAACGCGGAGGCTCCGGTCGCTCGGTTCGATCCTGGTCGAGGACCTCGGACTGGGTTCGGCCGGTAGAGCCAGGCTGGAGTCGTCCAGCAGCGAGTCCAGCGCAGGTAGAGCCGACTTTAAAAACCTCTCTCCCATCGTCGACCAGAACAACAACACGACAAAGTCAAAAAGTGAATCTGTTTCCTCTCATTGAATCTGAGAGGAGCTGGTCCTGAACAATGGTAGTTCTGTTCGCTTTGTTGTCTGCGCACAGGTGGAGCCACCTGAGGTGGCGGGGGCGGGGCTAAGGAAGCATCTGAGGTGTCAGGTGACACCCCTCATCGTTACCTTTTTACCTGTCCTAACCTCAATAAATACATTTTTAAGTTAAGAGCACAAAATAAAAGCTAAGAGAGACAAGCGTTAGCTAAATGCTAGAAAAGCTTCAATGGCAAAGAGCTAAATTGGGGGGAAAAATAGCTGAAAGTAAGTAGCAAAAGGCTAGCTAAATGTAACAACAGGCTAAATAAAATTAGTAAACACTAGCTAAAATATTTAAAGGCTAGCTAGAAGCTAAAAAGCTAGCTAAATGCATAAAAGCTAGCTAGTAGAAGCTAGTAATAGCAATATATGCTGACGCAAATTTCAATGTTTTTGTGGAAATTAATCTAAAAAGTATATTTAGACCCAATATTTGTAAACAAGTTAATATTTTTAAAAGTAAGAAAAAAAAGCTACAAAAAACAAAAGTCTTAACACCCACCTGTGCGTTTTGATGTAAACATGTGGGCGAATCAATCGAAAAAGCATCGATAGTATCGCGATACTAAGATGCTTTTCGCACTAGTGAGTTTTTTCTAAAATAGTGCGTAGTAGTAGGTGAATTACATTTTTATACTCATAGTTTTATATTCATGTAGTTAATTAACATTTTTATTTGCTCAAATTTTTTGTCCTGTTTTATTATAATCAACTAACTTAAGGCAAAAAAACAAAATTACTGAATGATTATGACATTGTATCTAGAGGGATCTTTTAGTCCATAAGGAGTTTTACAGAGCCTGACATGAAATATTGTGTAAAGGAAAACATAAAATAAAAAAAAATTCAAACAATCAATTGTTTGCCTTTAAACAAATGATTACTCAACAACTGTTACAGTAAGATGTTTCCTCTTTAATGCAATCTCCAGAGAAACAATCTTTCCGGTTCGCACCACTTCCACACAAATATCTGCTTTGCATAAAATCATATTAAACTGACATTTTCATTAGCTTTGAATATTTAAAAAAGTTCTTGTTAGAGTAATATCAGCTGAAAATCAACATGGTCAAAAACATTCGATGAGACTTCAAGTGGAGAGAAAATGATTCAAGTTTAACAGCAGGACAAATAAATTGAATTTAAATTAACCCATGTTACAGGATGTAAAAACTTCAAAACAGTCTGGGTAAAAAAAAAAAAAAAAAATCTTTAAAACCTGAAAGGTAAAATTTACTTGGAGATGTTTAGGTTATTTCCCTCCTACTTGAACACAAAGTTTGTATTTTGGCACATAATTAAAGTTCATCAACTTTGTAATAAACATTTACACACAGACAGAGGTCAGGCTGTGACAAATTAACTGAAATGATGTAACAGAGCAGTAAACACAGCGATCAGAAAAGGAGTTAGTGTTTTTAAAACTGTAAAAAATAAAGTTTGTCGCTAGATAAAACTCACGATCTGTTATCTTTAAAGTTAAGATAATACCTTAAACAGTTTAAAATCTTAAAAAGATTTAAAAGATTAAGATTTTTTTTTTTGTAAATCTTGTTTTTTCTCCAAAATACAACACAAGTATCTTCTTAACTATCTGTATGGTTTTGCAGTTTGGTTAAATCAAATCCCAATCAATACATCTTATTTTGAAATACAGATTTTTATCTTTACTTCCACAAAGCTTTCCATCCATAACCTGTGGCACATCATCAACCATGATACAAACATTCAGCGCTGTACACCTTCCCCCTGCGGCGTGTGCATCTTTTAAAAATATAGAAAATATCGAGATATTATACAGGTACGTTCAGGTTAAAAACACTTCTTTTCTTTTTACAGCGCTTCTCACTGTTATTTACATTTCACCATCGTGGTTTACTGGTCGTCATTCAAGCTGTCGAAGCAGAACGGGGGATTTTCAGTGGCGTGAGCAAGTGGAAAATATGAACTTAAAATGTGAAATTAGTTGGGGGTTGTTTCTTTAAATTGAAAAAAACAAAACATTTGTCAATTAATTTAAAAGTTTGGGTTGAAAACAATGATTTTATTTTAAAGATTTGAAACTCAAAGCAAAAAGTGATTTGATTCTTTTTTGACAGAGAAAAGGGGCGTTGTGCAGAGGTTTGTAGGGCCAGTCGCGGTTAGCTGAAGAGCGCTCAAGAGCTGCTTCTGAGGAGGTGGTCACAAAACAGGACAATCATATCCAGCTGACTGAGGTAGAAAGTATTAAAAACTTGAATCCGGGGCAAAGGTTTTGCCAACTTACATTACTCATTATGTCGTTTTAACACCACAGTTTGTGTTAAAAAGCAGTGAATGGACTTTATTGTAGAATGAAACTAAGTTGAGCTGTTTTCTGTTTAATAAATACCCACGTGTTATATTTTCACTGTTGCCATCAAAACATCAGGAGACATTCAACACACTGTGCTCTCTGTGAGGCCACGCAAAGAAAAAAAAAAATAACATTCATACAAAGTTTCTGTAAGGCATTCCTTCACTGTAGGCCGTTCACAGCAGCGTCGTCCACAGCTTTGTTCTCCCAAACTGCATCCTGGTGTTCCATGAATTAGCCACATCCCGGCGCGAGCGTTTCCTGCTCAGTTTTTAAGCCCAGTTCTGGCGCCAGCTTTGGTCAAGTCTTTGCAGTCGTGATAAGAAATTATAAATACAAGCGAGCCGCGGCTCGTAGAAGTCTTTTGATTCATGCAAGGGACTGTACAAGGAAAACAAAAAAGGGAGGAGGTGCAGTCCTATCTGCAGGAGGAGGCCAGCACGCTGCCCGTCGACGGTGCAGAGGGGCTGTAATGGGGATAGTTGTCGTTTGGGGGTGGGCTCGGGAGGATGGAGTTTCCGTTGGTGGGGGAGCAGCTGAGCTGGAGCCTCCTCAGGTACTCGGCGTGAACGGGTTTGTGGCTCTGCAGCACTTTGATGGCTTCGTCCACAGTGAACCACTCCCGCTTACGGCCTGCAGAGGGAGACAAAGGACAAACGTGAGGCTTTCTCACAAAGGCTTATTTAACAACATTTTTGAGACGTTGCTGCTATAAAATTTTTAAATTACCATTTATTTCCAAACAATTGTGCCATTTTTTAGCTTAAATGCTAAATATGCTTACTATGTTCCATTCCATGATTTGCAAATCACTGCTTTCAGAAAGCAGTTTTCATTTACATTTTTAAACAGCACCCCAGCCTTGTCTGATTTATGGTTGTAAATAAAAAGTGCACACAGGTAGATGTCCTCCACTCAGCACATCTTAACAAAATAACGACTTCACACTTGGCACTCAGACTACTGACAGTTGCAATATACGACAGCCAGGATCAGTGCCCCAGATTTACGGTCAGCTGTTGACGCCGCATGCTGGTATAGTTTCCGAGCGGCATACGGGCCTCCGCGTAAATAAAAGAGATCCAGTATATCCTGCTCAGCAGAGTAAGTTTAGACGTATGTGGCTGCAAATATTCATCAGAGAGCTGTACCTATGCTGACCGAGTCCTCCCAGGCTTCAAATGTCTCCGTGACCGTCAGCACATACACGTAGGTTCGGTTCTTCCGGTCCTGGTTTTGCTTTAAAAGGATCGGGGAAAAGAAGAAAATTTTAGGTGATAAAAGAAAAGAGCTCAAGACTAAACTAAAAGAATTATTAGAAGAAGAACTATTAACGTTTTTTTTTTTTACATAAATTTAGTTTTTGCTTATTTAATGTTATTTTTTGTCTAAGAGAACCGTGAAAAACTCACCTCAAATACACCAAGTAGGCGTCCTAGCTTGCCCTTTACACCAGCCTAAAAAAAAAATAGTTTAATTGTTTAGTGAAATCACAAAAGCATAAGGATGCAGAAAATTTGCCTTGTGGTTTGGTCACAATACAATAAAAAGAAGCTAAACTGACTTTAAAACTCAAACTCTTCCAGAGCCATTCTTCCTATTGAATGGACTTTATATGCTGCATATTACATAATAAGACTTCTTGTCCTCAAAGGACTTCCTGACTCCTGAGGGGCAATTATGTCTCTTTCATAACTGTCACTTTTCTAACTCGGATGCACTTCACAGGACTCAGATGACATCCATCTCCTCTGAACTCTGTGTGAAGCGGTCCGGTGACGTGTGAGGATCAGAAAATGCGCAGGAATCCAGAGAAGGGCCCAGATTAGACCGCCGACCCGGCGGAGAACATGTGGTTCTCAATCAGCAGGAGCTCGGAAATGCCACAAGACCCCAGAGGGGCTAAGCTACCACAACTGTGGTCCCTAAAACCCATAACGTCTGGACAAGTGGCTGTTTTTAAAGCAGTTTTTTGTTACCCAAAGCCTAAAAAGGTAAAATGTATGTTTTTGCTTGTGTTTGTAAGTTGGACCCACCTCCTCAAAGACCTCTCGTACCGCAGCACCACACGGATCCTCCTCGGGCTCCATCCCTCCTCCCGGAACAATCCACTGGTCCGGGTGCCGACTGCTGCTGACCAGCAGAACCTGTCAGACAAAAACAAGGTTTTATTCATCTTAATGCTTCACTGGACAAATAAAGGATGTGTGATTTTGATCGCTTCACAGCATGGATAAAAACTATGGAGAGCCATTTTATTCAAAATACAATCAATCAATCAATAAAGTACCTAATAATGTATTAATATTCTATCAAATTAATAAATGACCGCATTAAATAAAACAAAATTTATATATTAAAATACATTTTTAACATTTATTTATTTATAACATACTGTAGTTTTATTATGTAAAACTTTTATTTTGTAATGCTATTTTACATTTTTCAGGGACTTTTATTTTGAACTCCTTTTTTATTTCAGGCTCTTTTACTATTTCAGGCCCTTTTATTATTTCTGTCCGTTTTATTTCCTGATCCGATATGCAATTGAGGGGGCGGGGTTTTCTCTGTGGTTTGGGATTCAGGAAGTGATCGGTTTCACCAGCAGAAAGGGGGATACTCACCTGCCTGGCCTTTCTTCATAGTTAAAGGTTCATTTTTATGAATAAAACACAGACATATGTCCATAAATCAGTTGAATGACTGTCACTCTGTGCTTATAAAGGCTTTGCAGAGGTACTTATGGTGGCTTTTGGCCAAATAGCCCTGATTTTATCACTCAGATTAAAAATAGCGATTTTTTTTCCGGGTAGGTCAGAGCTTTGTTGGTCAAGCCGAATTGTTAAGTATCTTTCCAAATGTATGGCGTTCAAGTTTCGTGTGGCTAGAACCATCCTGTCTTGAATTATGTTTAAAATAGTCTGTTTTCAAGTGGAGTTCTCTGGAGTCACTGGATGTCTGTTTATGTGTATTCACTGCAGAGAACTCCACTTGTAAACAACATCCATAAGTAGAACAAGCTGAATTTTAATGTTAATACTTTCTCATGTGCAGCTTGTGAGGATTTGAATTACACTCCAGTAGCAACGTACGCTAATGTGCAGAGATTGAATACGCCTGTGGTTGTTGTTTCTTGGTGGGTTCTCCATTAGCAGTCAAAACAGATTCGAGCACACCTGCCATAAACATCAGCACGTTTGCATGGAGCTATTTAATCATTGTGTTACCATGCGAGGTGTGTGACGGAGCGGAGGTTGTAAAATATGTGCTGCTAATAACAGATAAAAGCTGCAAAACAGGAAAATATAGCTGCAGGGGGAAAACATCGGGGCAAACCGGCCTTCATAGGAAGGAGTTATTCTGCAACTTGAAGCTTATATGAAAGAAAACATGCATCAGGCAGCTTGACTGACAGATCGTGACATCCACCTCCACCGTGCAGCTGATCACCGGTAATCTGCTGCAGGAGTCAGGCTGTCACATAATCCAAATCTAGCTTCCCTTACACCCTTTAATGGGATCCTGGCTGCAGGTAAAGGGTTGGCCCGGGGCAAAAGGTCACACGGTTTGCGACTGGTGTCCGTCGCCGCTTCTTTCACGTGCCGCACTAACACTAACCCACACTCTGGCACCTGCTTTAGTAGAAGATATAGGTTAGGATGGGGCCAGGAGAAGGCAGAGATGATGTGGATCGGGTGTTCCGGTGAGAGAGTTGAAAAGGTCAAGGAAAAATCCCTGGTGTCAGAAAATGATACACGTTAAAGAAAGAGTTCCCCGTGGTCGAAGCAGCACTTAAGGCAGAACATGACGTCTTTTCAGGAGTGTGTGAAATGGAGGAAATGTGTCAAGTTGAACTTTGTAACCTCTTTAGGTGAGATCTCTGGTATGCAGCATGGATTTGTCCACCACATATATAATAATCATTTTAAAACTGGCCATTTGGGTCACTATAACTCTTGAGCTTTACTTTTATATAAGTAGACCTCATAATTTGGTGCGAACATGCCACTGTGTTTGGATGAAAGTACAATTTTGTATTATTTTTCATTGTTAACATCTCATAGATTACATTTAAAACACAAGAGGTTCTTATACGCTGTTAACTTTAAATAAACTGAGACTTTAAGTGTTTTAAAAGCAGACATATATTGAAAAAAAAGTGAACTCATTTTAAATCAAGAAAAAAAAAGACTGAAAATTTGAGTCTGGTTTCTTCTTATTTTATAGTTACTTGGAAAAGTTGCAGAATCAGCAGTTAACCACAGATTGCAAACAAACAAGTTAAGAGGGTTTAAATACAGATAACCTGCAAGGGAAATGGTTCAGTGTTGCAAATGATTGTACAAACTGACCTGAAAGTTCAGCTGATTTGGTTACTTAATCTGTGGCGTGAAAATTACAATCCAAAGTCAGGTGGCGGACTGGAGTCATGATCATTGGAATCTGGATCTGACAAACAGTCTTCACTTGATTTGTGAGGTCCAGACGATGGTTTGTACTGGAGACTAATATCCATTAGATCTACAACTAGTTTTTATATTCTACACAGTCTGAAAGTGAAAATGGAAGCAACTGTAACCTCATTCTTTGTCCTACAGCGTTCTAACCCAGCTGTACGTGGCATTAATGATATGATCAGCCAAGGATGGTAGCTCCTTCCACACAATAACCCCATTTCTGGATGTTGACACAAAAAAATGATAAAAACAAGGGAAGTTTCAAGAAAAATGGGCCACTGGAATCTTTTCTGGACATGCTTATCAATCTGTATATATTTTGAACTTGTGCAACCACAAGAGCCAAAACATAACACCTCATTTCTTTCTGAGAGTCAGCTGATAGCTAAACAGAAACTCCTAGCTTGTATTTGGAAAGAGGGTCAAGAAGAAGAAGAAACCCCAGAGGAAGCACCGTGGCATTTTACTGGTAAATCCAACAGTAAATCATAAAAAGATTCTGACAAACAGACCGTCATCAATCACATGAAACAGAAGTGATGACAGGTGTCTGCCATGCCCTCAAACAGGGACAACAGGAAAGAATATTCTGGGGAAAAAAAAAGTCTTCCTCCTCTCCAAGCCTGTAGCTGTCAAAAAAAAAAAGCTCCAATTGGCAGGGCGCCGACCGGATGGGAGGCACACATGAAATGGGGAAAAAAAAAAAAAAAAAAAATCAATATAGTCCCTGAATAACAACAAATAAGAGCTGGAAAAGTGAGCACAGATCATACGGAGTCATGGGTCTGCCTCATCTAACACGTGAAAAAAAAAAAAAAAGATTTGCCTTTGTTTGCAGAAAATTATTGACCGTGGAGGACGAAAGCAGAAAAAAAAAAAAAAAAAGGAAAGTGAAAGCAAACTTGACCAACCCAAATTTTCCTGGGAATTACCAGTCCTATTCAAACTCAAGTTCAGCCAACAATTGATTACAGGTTAATATTAAATAATATTCTCACACATCTTAGTGAGTTAGACCTAGTTTTAAACCTGAGCGTGCTCACCTTCCATTCGGACAAACTCTCAATGCCATTAAAAAAAAAAAGGCCTCGACAGCTCAGATAAGATTTTTTTTAAGCCTGAGATGCAATTCTGTCTTTTTACAATCAGTACATAAACACAGAAACTAAACCTGAACGATAAAAAGGAAGAACAGCACTCAGGGGACACAACACTGTGGATGTTGTCACTTCCCACAAGCCATTTTATGTTGCACAAAGACGAGCGATCGATTGTTCGTATAAAAATAGTAAAGATAAACGCGCCGAGGCCATAAAAACATTGTGATTTGGCTTGATTATGGTGGGCAATCAACGGCATGCCCATAAAATCTGTGGCCTTCTTTGAGTGCTTTAAAACATTGAATAAAAAGCATGGCCGAGGTCTTTGTTTGCCAAGAATGTTTCATGCAGATATTTATTTACCACTTTCTACAACCCAACATTGGCTTTTTACGATGTAAATTAAAGACACTCAGACATACAATTAACTTGTCTCATGTGGTCCACTCTGCCATCACGGCTGTCCATCTTGTCTTGTCAGGTACCTGTTGGGTTTATTTTCTGTCTCCCCTTTCTCCGTTTCCTCTCTGGAACAAAGCATCTTAGCAGAAGTCCAACAACAGCTGGGTGTCCTGTGTCGAAGCAGCACTGATTGGGTTTGTGCGACCGTGTGCATCAGGAAAGCAGATATCACGTACGAAGCTCAATTACAACCAAAGCGCCGCGTTGGTTCATCTTCAAACCGAGCAGTACCATTGTGACTGCGTGAGTAGACATGCCCTTTATAACCCGAGGGTGGTGGTTATACAAAGATGCTGTCATAATATTCTCTGAAATTTATTCCAGGTAAATACTAGTTGGGTAAGATAAAGGAAGACTAAAAGGTAAAAACAAGATGGAATTCTGAGAATTATTGGGCAAAAACAAACTAATAACATTAAACCATTGTCCAAACCTCTTAACTAAAAATAATATAGTATATAAAAAAGTGCAACTGTGTGTCAACTACTCTGGTAACTTAAATCCCAGCTACAGCTGCTCTGTTTTATTGTTTGGGTTAGAAAATATAGTGGCCATGAAAACTCAAATACTTTTGGAAGAAAAAGAAAAAAAATCATGTTTTTTGTGTTGCATTTCAGGGCCAAAGTAAAACCTTATGAAAGCTAGACACCTTATCAAGTTGAGTAAAAAGTATTCACCAAACAAAGGTTTAAAAAAAAGGTATTTATTACCTCCTTTGACCTTTGCTATAAATGCTAAAGGTCCCTTTAAATGCTTATTGAAATGACCCCCATACAATCTATCTGATTGCATGAGTAGACATGCCTGTCAGAACATGAAATTCCTGAGGTTGGTGGTCACACACTGCTGTTGTCATAATATACTCAGAATTTTCTTCCAGGTAAGTACTTTCAGCTTAGGTAAAGGAAGACATAAGAAAAAAGGAGGAACTTCTGAGAATTGCAGAGCTAGAAGAAACTATGCCCAAGTCTGACAACAATAATATGCAATGTCTAAATCTCTTCTCTGAAACCATATACGTGACCCGTGACATCAAACTCAGCAAGAACGCCTTAAAATGTTTTATATTTTCCCTGCGAGCAAGCAAAGCCAGTATTCAAATGCTATTTCAGGTGTCTTCTTTATAATGACATAAAAAGTTACATAAAAATAGAGTTGAGACCAAATATTACTGTATTATCTTTATTAACAAGTCAAATTAAGTCATATCTGTGGAACTGCTTATGATCGGGATAATCCAGGGATCAAAATGTAGCTTTTGAAGTCAGGAATCTGAAGGTGTAATGAAGTCATTTTGAATGAATTTGACTTAATCCTTGGTTTGACATGATGGGTCACATATACTCACAGCTTAGTATATTTGGTAGGTATGCGGTGTGTTTGACTGTACGTGTTTTTAGGTAAGTGAGGCCCAGGCAGTCACTACCTGTGGGATATTTTCTCTAACTGGAAATAGTGCAACACTTTGTTTATGCCATGCCGACTGGGGGCTAAATTTAGACAGGTAAAATGCAGGAGAAGGCCCAGACTTGTGGATTTGAATATATGCTCAGTGGGAAATGGGTCAACCAGTAGACAGCAAGAAATAAAACATGAAGAAAGTACTAAAGAAGAAAGTACTAAAATAAAATTGCCCCCCTTCATTTTACATATTTCGTAGTTCCATTCATGTGTTTATGTATTTATTGAATGTGTCATGTGTGTTTTATATGGGTCATTTAGTCTATGACACTACACATATTTAACCAAAACACTAAATATACAAACTATTGTAGTTACATAAATCATTGCTGCTGCTCCTTCATTATTTTAATCTGGGTAAGAAAACCCCCAATTTTATTATTTAAATATTTATTATTATTATTATTATTATTATTATTATTATTATTATTATTATTATTATTATTATTATTATTATTA
>JAUBOC010000063.1:10497232-10507503 GCA_032275365.1 Anablepsoides cearensis
AATTTTATCAGTATAAAACAACAACTAGCCAAATGTAAAAATGTTTACATTTTAAACGGACAGTCAAGGTTAGCCGAACGTTAGCTTTAGCCACCACTATCAGTATGCTAACAGCTTTAAATGTCAAATAACTTAAACTTTATTACATATTACATAATTAAACTGACTTTGGATACTTACTATGTCCATTTTGCAGAGCAGTGCAGTAAGAAAATCGTGTTAAAATACCATGTAGCTTGCACAAGTGACCGGACGCCATGCTCGGTTATTTTGAAATGTCCGTCAATAAAATACGTCCGTCTCCGAGCTCAGTCAAAAGGTTCCGCTTTATCGCCTATCATTTCTTAATTCTTACTTTAACTTATCTCAAGCCAGGCAGAAAATAACATTAAGCTTTGTAATTTCACTGCAAACATAATTTTTAACTGGAATTGTTTAGCAACTGTTTTTGAAATGACTGGATACTACATGTCGGATAAGTCTGACTCATGAGTGTGTGATTAAAACTGGAATTATGAATTCTGGTTAGTAATTTGCCCTGACAAAAAAAATTATGACAGGTTAAATCAGAAGAAAAATAAATAAATAAATAATACCCCAAGTCAAATCCTATCCAGGTTTAATCCTTCACCAGTTTCTGTAACTAAAGAAAAAGGCACACAATTTGAAAAAAGTGCATGTTTTTACTTTGTCACCTTTAAAGATGCATAAATTTTTGACTTTCCACACTATTCAAAGCTTTTAGGAAGGAAGACTGGCACCTGCAAAATAATCACATACTTGTTCTTATTAAAACAAAATAATTTTATTTTAGAGCAGTTTAATGGGAGCAGTTCAGATCATGTACAGGTTTGAGACAGAGACAACACTTGTCTAGAGTATCTAGTTTGTCATTGTGAGTTTTATTTTCCTTTTACTATTAGAAACAACAGTAATACATTCTCATGTAATGTAGTTCATTTTATTTTGTCAAATGAAAATAAACTATTTACACTTGCACTCCTTCCTGAAAAACCACACATTAATTCAAAAATGTGAATGTTAAAAGAAACCTTTTATTTTTTCCCCACACTTTGAACGTCCAGAGTTTTATTTCTTAACGTCTCTTTGGTCAGTTTTTACATATTAAATGAGGTTGGATTTATTCATGTCCTGTTCTTGTGACCCAGAGAGACAGAACCAGGAAGCATGAGGAGTTTCCACAGTAGCTCAGTTTGTTTGTATTTACAAGCTGCTGTTGCATCCGGAGAATCACTAGGAGACTTTCATGTCTGCTGAGGCTGCACTGCTGGAGCCCTGTGATCCTGTAGTCGCCACCAAACGCTCTCGACTCCCAAACACCTCCGTCACTGAACGCAAACAACCACAGAAAACCATAATGCAACATTTAGTAACTGACCCCATGAAGAAATCCCAAAGCGGTCTACTGTTTCCCAATTGCAAAAAAAAAAGTAATTTGTTTGGCAGTTTATCGTTTATTTGATTTATTTTACCTGCTGCAACGTCACTTATATCCCAAACTCTCAGACCGTCTTTCTGTCCCCCGAAGGCGTACACTAAGGGCAGGTCAGGGCAACATGAAGCACAAAACAGCACCCCCTGTTTACAAACAAAAACAAAAAAATATTTTCATAACTTTGAAAGAACCGTTATGCTTCAGGAGCAGAATTAGATGTCAATTCTTACCATTTTCATATCTCGAGAGTGCACCAGGTTGGGTTTGTTGCCTAAAATGTCCCAAATCTTAACGTGTTTGTCAGCTGATGAGGTGACGAGGCATCCTTTAACCTGGCTGCTGAGGTCCAAACCTGCAGAAAGTCAGAAAACAACTTTAGGTGTAGTTTTAGTGCACGACTCACGTGTTCAAATCCATATTCTGTCCAGAACGTTTTAAACCTTTACGAACCTGACACTTCTTCATCGTGTGCTCTCAGTGTGAACACTGGCTTATCAGAGCGAGCATCCAGACAATAGACAAAACCATCATCTGTGCTAGCCTAAAACACACACACATACACACAATTAACCACAGACATTAAGAAATCTATTGCAGGAAAACCTGATGAATGGTTGTTGCACAATAAACACACACAATTCATAAATAATTATCAGATATTACATTTAGGCTTTAAAAGACACCACTGACAAGAGCTTTTCAGTGTGGTTTGTGGTTCTTGATGAAGAATTATTCGCTCAACACATGAACCCTCTGAGCCAAGAGGGTGTTTCTAATATGTGGTCAGGAGAAAATGTGTTGCAACTCTGAAACAAACAAGCTTGTTTACAGGTTTCTGAGCTCTGAACATCAGTTCCCACAAGCCTAACTGAGCTCGACAAACTTTAGCAGTAGGTTGTGGAAACTTACCAGGAAGTTGCAGGGTGAAAAGTGGTTCCAGACTAAACGCTCCACTTGACCGCTAAACCTCCAGGTCCGATAGCTGGTGTCTGGACTACGGCAGTCGTAAAGAACGGCTGTCCTGAGGAGGGAAACTCAGTGGTTTGTAATCATTTACGTTATAAAGTTCATATGTAAAGTGAGAAACACTTACTTATCATAAGACCCTGATATTAAAGTCTGTGCCTCAAAAGGATGGAATGCTAGTGTTTGAACCTGAAAGCAGGAAGAGAAATTTTAGAAACACTGAAGCTTGTCCTGTAAATTCAACAACTAAAGCTGTATTTAATGATTTTTTTGTTTCATTCGCACTGTGTACCTTATCTGTATGCCTTCGCAGAGTTGTAGCTGGTTTGGATTGAGACAAATCCCACAAGATGACCGTGTCATCTGCAGATCCACTGGCTAACACGTTCCTAAGTCAACAAGGTGCGGTTTATGTTTCTGTAAAGATGTGCTTCATGTATAGAAAGAAATAGGTGTTGGTTTAACAAGGTGAGAGAACCAACCTGACCAGCTTGTTCCAGGATAAATCCAGCACAGCGTCTGTGTGTCCCTCCACAGGCTCTGCAGCTGCAGCCTGAAATACAGCAGGAAGCTGTGAGCTAACAACCCTTCACAGCAAGAGATGACGTCACTATTACGAACACTTGCACCTTCTTGCTCTTCTTTTTCTTCTTGGAGGCCTTTTTGCTCCCCAGGGAGAAAACCGGCTCTAAACAGTCCACCACATCCAGATCCCACACATCAATCTGAGGGGTCATGTTGCCCACCGCGACGTAGTTAGCTGCAGTTCAGACACACAGGAGACTACATTTAGTCAAGGCAGACCTGCTCAAAATGTTAGCATAGTGGCTTCAGGCGTCCTCACCTGTTCCTTCCTCAGGGTCGGGGTCAAAGTTCAACCACTCCACACACAGTGGATAAGCTGGCAGCAGAATGTCGTGATGAACATACAGAGAGTCTTCATCAGAGTTGTAAACTGGGAAGAAAGAAATCTAATTAATGACTTTTTCTACGTAAAAAGCTAGCCAAACCATTTTTTATGCATTTAGCTTGCATCATAAGCAAGATCAAACACTCACCATAAACTTCTAAACTGCAGCAATCCTTTTCTGTTTTTCCTGCCAGGATGAAGTTGTCAGTGGGTTTGAGTTGGAAGTCGTCTCGTTCATATTGATCCTTAAGTAGATAAAGTAATTTGATAAATAGTTAATCTGCTTAATAGCATCATTTTTGTGAAATACTAAAAAAAATAAAAACATTTCTCACATTTTACATTTATTATGTACCATTTGTAAGACAGATGCACTAAATGTTTGAATCTAGTGTCAGGAGCTACTCACTGTGTCTTTAATGGTGATGTAGGGATCCTCCTCGTTTGAGCAGAACACTGTGAGCCCGGCCAGACTGTCACCAAGATTACTGGCCTCTGCAAACAAACACAGCGTGTCGGTTTCCACAAGACATTCAGCAAATTCAACTGGAGACTCAAACATACAAGAGGAATAAGGTGGACAAATGCATTCTTCACCTGTATCTTCTTCATCGTATTTGTCCAGGCCATACTCAGCTAGTTCATCCTCCTCCTCTCCATCATTCTCATCCCTCGGATTAGAGTCAACATCAGCTGACTCGCTGCTAGGATTCTGCTCAAGATGAACACCCTCATCATCCTCTTCTTCATCCTCATCAGCCACTTCTCTGGAAATAAAAACAAACAGCCAAAGCAGCAGATCAGATATTTGGTTATAAGCAGTATTTTAAAAGCACAGACAGTTGGCTTTTTTTAGTTTTCCAAAAAGAATAAGTGTGTGTGTGTGTGTGTGTGTGTGTGTGTGTGTGTGTGTGTGTGTGTGTGTGTGTGTGTGTGTGTGTTTTTTAATTAAAACGCACCCCAACTCTTCTTTTGCCTCAGTAATGATGCGTTGAAGCTCCTCTTGGCTCAACTCAACCTGGAAAATCAAAACTTTTATTAATTTTAAACAGTAACAGAGTTTAAAGCATATTTCCTCTACTCTAAATAAAACAAAAAACTCATCTAACTCCTAATTACATAACAGTATATCATAATTTATGACTTCGTCTCAAAATTACAACTTAGAACCTTATATTTATGACTTAGCATATCACAAATAGGATCTATGATCTTTTTTCCCGTCATTGTGAAAGAAATGGTCTTCCTATTCTTCCAGACCAGTGCACCCAAAACAGAAGGCTATTTTTTAAAGCATCAAAAAGTGTATTTTTATTATTATTGTTAGATTATTTAACACTACAACAGCTGTTAAAACTGCTGCATAACAAAATGTGTTTTATTACACAACATTTACTTTGAGGAACTCCGTTTTGACTGAAAAAAATTGTAACATAAAGATTTGAAGTTGACATGTCGTGACATGTTGACAGAGTTAGCTCCATAGCCGTTTACATTATTTACCTTGTCCGGTGTTTCCTTGGCAACGCCACGTTTCACCCACCCGACGCACGTGATCTGTGAGCTCATTTTGACAAAAGTATATGAGTATTTTATATGTTAAAACTAGTAAAACGTAAAACAGATGTGCTTTTCTTCTTAAAATGCACTGTAGCACGTGAACGATTTAAAGAATCCTATGTCGCAGCTTGTTGTCGTCTACAAGGTGTTCACAAATCTGCCTGATCAGAATTGTACACACTACCGATAAATTGAAACATTACAATAAAAAATTGTCATGTTTGAAAGGTGACATTAGATGCAATAACATTAACCAAAAATGCGCAATGTGTCTTACTGAGTTTGGATTGATTTCATGCTTTATTCCAAATTATTTTTGTTAAGGCAGCTAATAGGACAGCACAGAGTTGATTTCCCTATAAAAATATTTGCTAAATGAATTAGTAAACTAAACTAATTAAACTAAACTGACTAAGTGGCTGAAAGTAAAACCAAATTAAACATAGAAAGGCTAATATTTTTTAAAGTAAAAAAAACAAGCTTGAACTTTGTTTTAAATAGAAAAAATTTAATTAAAATACATATTTCAAAGTTTTTTTTTTTTTTTTTTTTTTTCAAAAACTGTAAATCAAAGTAAGTTCAAAGATAAGTGATACTGCAGCACACTTATTGAAAGTACTACAATTGTGAAGGACAAGGGTAATATAGCTTTGGTGTTTTGTTTTGGTTATTAAATATTTACACACAAAGTTCACTGCTTATAATCCCAGAATTGATCAAAAAGTTTAGTGGTCATGGCAGAAGACTTCTGTAATCAAAAGCGGTTTAAAAAAAAAACAGTGATAAACACAAGAACAATTTTACTCACAGCAAATGACAAACAACCTCACAGCTGCAGACATTACACAAGTTCCACTGAACAGCATTTTACAGATTATAATTATCAAGACATGATTGCAATCAGCAAGAATATATAACCAACAACGCATGTCAACAATCAAAGCAAATTATATTTCAACACTTGTAACATATTGATCTGTTTGACAGATCACTTTGGCTTTTAACAGACTGAGCATAAAAATATCAATAAAAACATTCAATATTTACTGCATTAAGGCAGAAAACGATGCAAAATTTGTATGTAATACTGATAATTTAAAGGCACTTGATGTGAAAATAAGTTTTAAGATAAAAATAGTCTATTTTATGTGTTGGTTTTGGAGCAATAATTAAAATTTTTTCCCATCTAAGACACATTAGGAGTCAAAAACATGATTCAAGTGAGCTACTAATATTTATAAATGTCAGTTTAAAAATGTTCATAAGGACACTTTGATTGCATTTTTAAAAATGGCGATGAAAACGTTGCCATTAGTTGTTTCAACTAATTAGCTATTGTGCTTTGTACAAATCTGATGAAAAGAAGTGGTGGAATCCCCCTAATTACACTTTAAAAATGACGCAGATGGCAGATGCTGCATGGCTTTTCCTGCTTGACATAACCCAAACATAATGAGGAAGTTCGATGCAAAAACAGTTTAAAGATGAGTGGTTTCTTCTTTCTTTGTCTTGAAACTCCAAAAACAAAAATAAGTCATCGTCTTCCAGGCTGCTGAGTGATTCACACGGTGGGAGGGATTAACAGTTTTTTTTTTGTGGACGCAACAAAAACCTTGTAGAAACTGCTATAAAAATCTTGATTCTTTCTTTAAAAGTGTTTGTGTCAACATTTATGTTCTTCCTGCCCTTTTGCCTCGCTTGTCTCTTCATCTGGAGAGGATTTCAAGCGTTTGCTCACCAACTTTAGGTTGGTTTCGTGGAGGAGCATTTGGGTCAGGTACTTCTCTCGTTTGATTTGTTCTTTGACTGCGTACGGGACATCTGGGATGACGTAGGACAGGATGAATTTGGTGAAGTAAACAATGTGCTGCAAGAAGAAAAAGAACATATATATTAAAGATCTATAATAGTAATAATAATAATAATAATAATAAAAGGTTGAGGAGGTTTTCATCTCACCTCTACAACAATTATAAATGCCATTTTGGCAGCAATCACATGCCAGTACAGCATGTTGTGCTCGTATTGTCTGGGGTGTCCAGGAGGAAACCGATAATCCCGATACCTAAAAAAGAAAATGTGTTTCTATTTCTGATCTCATCACATAAAAACTGACTGTCTTCTGATTTTCCTACCTGCAAACGCTGATGTTGTGAGGCTCGTCAGCTGTGATTCCTAATGAATTATTGTGGAAATCATTGATATTGAATAAGGACAGGGAGCTGTTGATGTAACCCTGCATGGTGTGGTCAACGTTGTCTCCATACGGGTAGACAGAAAAGGACCAGTAGTAAACCAGCCGTGGAATCATGTCGGATGTAAATGCAATGATCATGGCCTGTTGAGGCAATGAAACAAGAAACAATCGTTGTACAAGTTAGAATGGTTAAAATGACATCACGAACAATGAAACTACAGATTGTTTAAAAGCGTTACATTTGTTGCCACGGCCAAGATGGCCACTCCCTGGAGGATGGGCTGCCAAGCCCCGATGTCCTGGGCCTTCTCCGGCGTCATGCGGCGGAACTGAGTGATGAATTTCCAGGCATCGACCCGGATCTCAAACATGTTGTTGATCAGAGCCAGAACTGGAGCCAGGGGGAAGGAGGCCACGAAGAGGGTCACAAAACCAAACTGGATGACTGTAAGGAACACAAGATGTGGACATGAGCCAGGATTTCATTACATCAGGTTGAAGAATGTCCTAAAAGTGACCATACCCATCTCAAGATATTCATAGAACAGCCCCAGTTTTGACATGGCCTGGAGCTTGTAGTCCTGCTCCCAGCGAGGTCTCTCCTTCTCTATGACTTTACCAGAGCAGAAGTAGGAATACCGGTTCTTTAGCCACCTGCGGAGGAGCGATAGTGTTTCAGTGACATCACAGAGTTTTTACCGTTTAAAAGAAGAAAATATCTTTGGACTGCGACAGCTTACGGTATAAGGACTTCTTGGATGTTGTTCCAAATGGCTTTCCCACCCATGATGATAGAAAGCTGAGTGGTCAGCTCAATTAGACACCCACCAGGATCACACTATGTGTAAAACAAAACTATAATGAAAACAAATAAATAAAAAACAAACAGTAAAACAGTTAGGATAGACCAGGGGTCTGCAGCCTTTACAGTCAAAAGAGCAGTTTCTGCTCCTTGGTTCACTGATAAAAATGTGTTCCGAGCCAAAAAACAAGCTATAACTGTGATTATCAACTGCTGGCCCGTGGGCCGGTTTGAGTTCATTGAAGGGAGGCTTTTCCGGCCACGGGGGTAACATTATAAAACTAAAAATATATAGCCAATTTTCTTGTTTTTTTATTAGTATTATCATTTTTATGCTTCAGACCAGATGAAAAAACATATTCATGTAAACAAGAAAATGTTGTATATAAACCAAATTTAATAAAAACTACAACTGAACTACGCAAGTATATACATTTATATATTTTTTTGCATTTTTATTATCATCTAGTTTACTCTTAAAGGTAACAGTGATGGATTGAAGAGAGAAAAATCAAACCTTAAGGCTGGTAGTTGGATTATTGAAGAGGCTAACAGGCTACTAGCATGATTTAATCAACAAGTTTCACTCTTTTTTTATTATTGGTCACATATTTGCAAACACATTGACAGAAAAACTCCTAAAGCTAACCAAAAAAAATAATTAATCTCATGTTAGCTTTGGTCAAAGCTTCAAAGAGCCCCTTCAGAGGGACCAAAGAGCCACAGGCTGTAAACTAATAGTACCTCCTCATTCCTGTACTTCCCTAGGAGATAAACCGGAGCTCCAGGATGGCCGACTGCTTTTCCTTTCACAAAGGCAATGTAGAAGCAGGAGGAGTAGTAGTTGACAAACTGAAACAGGAACATCTTCATCGTCAAGCTGTTCTCGTAGTCCCTCATAGTCCGAGGAAGCTCTGTTGTCCCGTCACAGATAAAAAGATGTCTGGTTAAACCGTGCTCTGTTCAACAAAAAAAAAAAAAAAAAAAAAAAAACACCAAACCCACAAAAGTCTTTGATCCATATGGCGACTCGTTCATAGAGCATGTTAAGGATCATGATCACAACAAAGCTGATGATGGAGGCCGTGACAGAGGTGGCCATCTGAGGCGTCACATACTCCTTTATTGGCTCCAAGTTCTTCAGCTCATTGGAGTCTCTGAGTTTAATTGATAAGGTGAAGAAGACAGCCAGTCGGTACACAATGATGGCCACAATAGAGGCCAGGATCAGAAAAATCTAAAAGATAAAACAGAACAGAATGGTTCCTTTTAGGGGATTTTGGTAGTGTGTAAACTGTTGCAGAAAATAACAGTTGAGACAGGATTTTATTATATAAGGTGTAAGAATAACATTTTCAAAAAAGCCTGTAGAAAATCAGTTGCAGTAAAAATATGTATTTACCCAGAATAAGACGGTTCCAATTCCTATTGACACCCGAACGCACCGTCCACATTTTGTATAAGGCACCTTTTCCTTCACCTGAAAACATGTTTATTAGGCACTGAACTTTAACCAAACATTTTTGGTCATGTATATATATATATATATTTTTACCCCAGTGATAGGATTTTTTCTCTCATAAGTACACTTGGCCTCATATTCTGGGCGAGGCGGCTCCTCCTGCTCCAGAAACTCCACAGTGTCCCAGTCGTACTCCAACTCCGCCTGGTAGCGCTTCCAAAACTCCAGGAACAAAGTGACTACAGGAAAAAATACAAATAAACACACAATATGCTATAATCTGTCTCTTTTATTTATAAATATGTAATGTAAAAAGATGTTACTGAAACGAAGACGCCAGAAATATTACTCTGACTTTAAAAAAATAATAATGCTTGTCAAACTTACCCCACACTGACATGAAAACAGCAAACACTAAAGTCCCAAAGTGGTCAAATATGCAAAGTGTCTAAAAAAGGAAACATAAAACTGCTGAATCATTGAATAAAAAAAAAGCAGAAACATAAAGAAAACAAAAAATGGGAACAATCTTCCCTGTCAGTATCTAAATTTATGAGAACAAACAAAAGCTAAAAATAGCTAAGCTGAAGTGTTTCTGAAGGAACCAAAGAGATCATAGCTACATAGCTACTGTTTTGCTAAAGGCCCCATCACACTAGACAACTTATGAAACATTTTTTATGTCTAAATTGCTAATAAAAGCTGTATATTTGATCAATTTGTTCAAATTACATTATGCACATGCCAAAAAAAAGCTTCCTGTTGATTTTTTTCAATTCCATCTTCAATGTCTTTAAAGTGCGTGTGACATCCAATTTTTGTAATAAACATGAATACATTTTCGGTGGGCAGAATACTTCGAAGACCTCCTCAATCCTACCGACACGTCTTCCCATGAGGAAGCAGAGCCTGGGGACC
>JAUBOC010000063.1:10534808-10564032 GCA_032275365.1 Anablepsoides cearensis
TTTTTTTTAAAGAAAAGCGGCTGTCTGATTAATAAAAATCATAGCCACATTTATAACGATTATAACATACTAAGCCGTTTGTAAATCCATCAAGATTTCAGTGAATTACGCGTTTTATTGTTAGTGAAAATCACTCACCTCAATGTATTTACTGCAGCTAATGCTAACGTTGCTAACCGTCCTAAGATGGCCGCCGTCTGAGGACGCCGAAAACTCCGCTATGACTTATCTAGTCTTTCTATATCTATGGGTTTTCAAAATGGTGCTGTTTTTTTCCGTCGCTTTTACTACGTCACATCTTCTGCGCCGAACATCTGTATCCTTTGATACAGATGCTTCAAAGGATACATCAGATCGAGTCGGGGTAGCATAGTAAAAGTCACTGATAAATTATCAGTATATACAGTAGAAATGATCGCAATACTACTCGTCGCAGTTCAATCAATGGATTGAGGATAATTAACCACTCAGATCAATAATATGTTCAGATTCCAGCTTAATCAGGTTAAAAAATAATAGTTCGGAAAGTAGGCCAGACATTAATAGAAATACAACACTATACAGGATTAAAATTATGGGACTAGTTGTATTTTTTTAAGGATACCAGCACATATCAGAATAACAGGAAATGAAAAAGCAGAAAAACAATGTAGTCGAAATGGAAATACAACTCAGTAAATCAGAATTAAAAAGCATCATAAAGCTAAAAATGAGATAAACATGGCAAAAACAGGGGAGGAAGAAAGAAAAGGTCGATGGTTTTATAGCATTCAATGGAAAACAGGAGAAATGAGGAACACTGGACGAAACAGAAGGGAGGAAGTTATATTACGTCTCAGATTTGGACACACTGGATTAAATAAAACATTATTTATTATAATAAAATATAATACAGGAAAATGTGAGTACTGTGGAGAAGATGAAGATATAGAACATGTATTATTACATTGCCAAAAAAATACATAGATGAAAGAAATCAACATGACTCACTGAAATGAAAAGATTAGATCTTATAGTATAGAAAATAAAATGCAAGAATCCACGTTCACTCCTAAATTGTACTTTTTTTTTGCCCTACGTGCTCATTATTTGTACTTGTATGGACATTTTCATTAACTCTTGGCTAACAACTTTATATATCACACCAGTTAGAAATAGTTTATTTTCCGAGGGTATTTATTTCTTCTTAAAGGCACCAAAAACAATTGACAGGAAATTGCTACATTACTAAATTTTATACATGACTGCTCACTTAAGTTTTACCAGCAAATTTTTTCACATATTGACAGTCTTTAACAGCATGAGCATTTTTAAATTTTATTTAACCAATACTTAAAGCAACAATTATGAAAGAATAAATGGATATAAACAAACAGTCAATGTCATACAAAAAATGTTGAAAGAGGACACTTGAAGGTGAAAACATGGTGGTTATGTTGGCTTTGAATTACTACAAATTCTACGAGAACAAGATTTCCTATAGTTGCTACAGCAATGTATTACACAGAATAAAACATTATCTACATGCTTCAAATACTTATTTATCTGAAAATTTGGCTTCATAATTGTAGCATTTTTAACACATCACTAAAACTACAAGTGCACATAACAGCTTGTTGTCTCTCAGTTATACTGAAATACCAGTTATCTGATGATTCAGTTGGACTCTAAGTTTACTGACTGAATTACATGATTTAATATTAACCACAGAGCAAGAATTCAAACAAAGTTACATAATTTCTTCTTTACAGCATCTGTTGTGAAACTGCTTTTTAAATGGACATATTTTACTCAATTCAATCACCAACATTGACTTTGAAAACTGGGGTTTGAGGACCCTCACTTGTTTTGATTAATAATCATCGCTGCCCTCTTCTTCCTCGTCATACTTCCTGTTCAGGGATTGCTTCTTGTGCTTCGTCCTGTGCCTTCGTTTGCCAGTGAAGTCGGGGTTTGCCTCCCTCGTGTGCAGCTGCTCGTGCTTCTTAAGAAGGCCGGGGACGGAGAATCCCTTTCCACACGTGTCACATGTCCAGGGTTTTTTGCACGTGTGAGTCCGTTTGTGGACGTTCAGATGGGACGCCAGCTTGTAGGTTTTTCCGCAGACGTCGCAGCTGAAGGGCCGCTCGTTGGTGTGTAACCTGATGTGGACCTTCAGGTTCCCCACCTGTGTGAAGGTCTTATCGCACAAGGTGCACCGGTAGGGTCTCTCTCTGGTGTGGATTCTCATGTGAACTCGGAGGCAGTACTTGCTGGAGAACTTCTTTTGGCAGACGTGACAGGGGATCTTTGCTTTGGGTATGTGGTCTTGCTGATGCCTCTTCAGGTCAGACAGGTAAACGAAGGTCTTCCCACACTGCGAGCAGAGATACTGGCGGTCGCCGATGTGGTAGCCCATGTGTCGCTTTAGCAAGCTGGGGACAAGGAATCTCTTTCCGCATCGCTCGCACATGTGGGGCCGATCTCTTGTGTGCCAGCGCTCGTGGTTGGACAGCTTGAACGCCGTCGGGAAGGTTTTGTTGCAGTGCTTGCAGGGGAACGTCATCTGGCTTGTGTGGCATTCCATGTGCCTTTTGAAATAGGTGGACTGTGTGAAGCCTTTGTTGCAGATGTTACAGTAGAACGGCTTTTGGCCGCTGTGGGCGAGTATGTGCTTCGTGAGGCTCTGCAGTTTAGCGAAACACTTGCCGCACTGGCCACAGGCGTAAGGACGCATGGTGCTGTGGGTTTTCAGGTGGTTGTTGAGGAAGCCTTGGGTGCGGAAGCTTTTGTTGCAGGCTGCGCACGTGTAAGGCTTCTCGCCTGTGTGGATGCGCTCGTGGTCCATCAGCTTGGACTGATAGGGGAAGCTCTTGTCGCACACGCTGCAGTTGTATCTGTCAGCCAAGTGTCTGAAGGGCTTCTTCCTTCTAATGCTCGGCCTCATGTCGTCATCGCACAGTCTTCCTGCTGGAAGAGGCGGTAAGGCGGGGAGAGACATGGAGTTGGATGCAATCTGTGACACCCACTGATGTAACGTGACTCGTTGAGTTTGAGGCTTTTGTCCCTCCTTTGTCCCTGCGCCACCAGCAATCTGTAAGGTGGAGGGAGCTTTGATTGGCATTTGAACAACCCTGAAAGGAATGGATTTTTGGGGTAGTTGCTGTAAGTCTGATTTCTCTGGTGGCGGATCGTTCTCTTTGCTTTGAGGAGTTGTGTCAGGCGGTTGCTGAGTAGAACTTTCTGCCTGCATCAGGTCCTCGCTCTTTTCCTTTTCCGTGCTGCCAGCCGCTGTTCCAAGACTAGTCTGCTCTTCCTGCTGAGGTCCGCCTGTTGGAGGTGCTGGGCTGTCTTCGTCATCTGAAATACCGATCATGCCTTCACTGTCACTGAGGGAGGCGGGGCTTCTTTCAACAACACTGACCTCCTGAGGCTTTGGTGATTGTGGAGGTGGAGGAGGGGGCGGAGGTGGAGGTGGTGGCGTTTCTACCGGTTTGGGTAGGAAGGCGAGGGAAGAGAGCACACAGTCACCCACCGAGGTTGACACGGTAGCTGTAAAAAAAAAAATAAAGTTAATTGTGTTTATCAGTTCTGCACTTTATTACAAAATGGGGCACATCATGTCATCATGAGCTATACCTTTAACACCAAAAGAGCCTTTAGACTGCTGGTGTAGAAGTAGAGATTTTAGAGTTTCAGGGTCGGGAATGAAGTCTCCACATGCATCAAGGACATCAGAATCTTTTGAGATCATGGCACCAAGCTGAGGTAGAGGAATTGAATGTATGATTATTATACAGTAATCAGCTAACAGCATGCTTCACACATACACAATGAGAATTTGTCTTTCTTGCACTTTCTGCTGAGAGTGAATGTCAGGTGAATTCAGACTTGCTTACCTGAGACAGATTGGGAACAGGAATAAGTTGCTCCAGCTTGCAAACAAGGCCAGCAGTCAGGGCCTGCAATGCCGTGTCAAACTTGGTGCCATATTGAATAGGAAACACTTCCTGCATGGAGAAAAAAATATATATTTCAGCAAGTTATGAGCATAAAACTGCAATCACTGCATAAAAAAAAGATTTATAAAGTAAACATTTTCTTTGTCCACAAGCACTGCTTCGTAAGCAATCAAATCACAGATGAGAAAAGCAGAGTTGTTCAGACCTGGAAAAAGTGCTTTCTTTCACTAGGGTTTTTGAGCAGATTCTGAACAAGAACCAGGAAGTTTGTCTGGGATTTCTCCACTTCTACATCCTTCTGTAAAGACAAAATACAAAAGTTTGTTTTCATTCGTGCCTAAAGGTTCTAGATTTTAATACACTGCAAACAAAAAGAAATGCGGAACACTTTTCTCTAGAATAAACAAGCTGCATGCATACCACTAACATGGGGATCTTCAGCCTATTTATAAGTGCTTGTATAGCCCTGGTGTCCGGTGGGCCATCTTTGTGGAGATGATCCAAGATTATCTGTAGTACAAGACAATAACAAAGTTAGAAATATCCAAACCAAGGAAAATACAGAGCTTAAAAAAACAACATAGTGTTAACTAATGTGTTTTTCCCCCATTGAGTTAAAAAAACAGTTTTACTTGATTAATTTTCACACTTAACCAAAGAAAACAAATTCACCCTTGCTCTCAATCCTAAGATTAGCTGAGCAGCCTGCTTGAAATTCAAGAGCTCAGGGATGGTTTGTGTCACCATGGTCACAAACCCCTCCACCTTTGCGTAATTCTTCACTTTTCTCTGCCGCATGACCTGCCATATGTACGAATACGTAAGCTGCAGTGGGGAAGTCATTAAACGGAGCGAGGCCAAGGGAAGGGCATCTCCAGGACCTGAAAGACAGTTTGAAAACAAACCAGTATAATGTTATTTATACTCACTATGCTAAACATGTTGTATTACAATATTCTAGTTCCATCAGATTTTTTATTTAGTAAAATAACATATATAGGTACATGGCAACTTAAGGTTTAATTACGAAAACACAGGGGAGTCTGAAGGCAGCAAATATAAAACCATACTCAGCATTTTTCCACATACTTGTTCAGATTTTAGAAAATGTTGTTATAATACTTTTTAAGACAGTTTAGAAATCTTCTTCTGGTGTTGCAACAAGCGGCCACAGGGGGCGCTGCGGGACAAACTCAGCTTTGATTCTGCAGGCTGCTGAGTAGTTAGAAAAGTGCGTGTTTGCGTGTGTACGATGGAGATTGAGCGCCAATCTATTTAGGAGTTAGAATCAAACTTTAGTGATTATTTGGGTCCGTAGTGCCACTGCTCATACAGGCTTACTATGTGCGGATAACATGCTGAGAAGCGGTCTAGTTCTCGCATTTCAAGGACGATTTAATTTAAACATCTAACAGAAGCTAAAGCTTACTTCTATACATTTCATTGTAATAACAGAGCGGATACAGGTGTATTTACTTTGGCAGATGAAGCGAAGCAGCCTGCTTGTTACAGCAGATGGATGGCGCTGCGTTTTATTTTTTAACCGCCAGCAGCAGTTAGCTTGCTGATGTTAGCTTAGCAACTTACCTGTTGTAATGGACCGTCGGTCCATAACTGCGCCCAAGCTAGGGGTCAGATTCAGTCAACGAACTGATGGTTCGAAACAACCTCTAAATGCTCTAATTTACAGTAAAACGATGTATTTAAAAGTACTAAAACGCCTTATTTTGAGCGTCAAGCCGCGAAGAATAATGGCGACCGCTGGGTAGCGGCTTTCCAAAACAAAAGTCGGACCACTTCCGGCGGATGTTCCTGTACAAAGTAAAAGCATCATAAATTTCAACGTGTTTCAACAACCCCCTCGAAAAATATACTTCAGTAATTATTACAGTCTACTTATTTTGGAAGATACGGCTCTTACTTTATAACAAATCATTTTAGGTGTCAAATTCTGCATGATAAATAAAGGAGAAAACTATATGCTTCATGTTTAAATATAATACTTTTTATAGTAATGGAAAATCGAGTCATCAAATCTTTATGATTCATAAAGTAAATTCCAAAAGACTCCTAAATCTATATTATTTAAATCATTTTTTGAGATACAATTATTATTTATTTTATGATGTCAAATTGTTTATTCAAATATTTCCCTCATAAGTCAGAAATGCATTTATTTAGCTTTATTCTATTCATAATATTAAACATTTGAAACATTGTGATTGTAGAAAAATGTTTATTACTTTTTGAAAAAGATTCATCTTTTACTAGAATAACTTAAATACATCACAAACCCACATTTTCAGAAATTACAAACGTGAAAGTCAGACACACTGAACTCTATTCTAAATGTTTAACCCCATAAAAACATTTAATACCGATGTATCCATATTTAATTTGGCATGTTTGGGATCTAAATGATGAACTGTTTCTGAAATACTAACTAGCCTCTGCAGAGCCATATAGCCTGCGGTCTGAAGAGATTCTTGGCCTACTGATTCATAGGGATCAGTCGACATTGGTCATGTTTGCAACTGGCATTTCCTCCACCCTACGGCCTACTCCTTTGTGACGAGAACAAGCCCTCCTTATGCATCCCACTGAGCTCATCCGTTCATCTATCTATCTGTCTGTATCTCCCTTGCTTTTCCTCCTCGTGTCTGTCCTGTCTCTTGCTCCCTCTCTCTGACACATGCAGCACAAGAGCGCTCACACTCGGGGAGTCATGTTCTCATGACTGAACGTGATTGACTCCGTGAATGAGGCACTAAAAAACGCGAACACACTCGCAGTGGGCTTGAGGAGCAGCTATAGATCACTGGGCAACAGCTCCGAAACACAATGGGAGGATTCAAAGCGCCTCGGGGCCGTGGCAGGCTGCCATCTGGTCAGATCTTTGATTCATAAAGCGGGACACTTGTTGAACTCCTCCGAGTGTTGTTTGTGACTATTAGGTTGATAATTTGTGACAGATCACAGATCACAACAATGTCAACAACCAGCACAAGAAAAGCTGTATTCATCACTTCAGTTGTTTTTCTGCAGATGTGAACTTCCTGCATGAACTCCTCGTACATTGCAGTAGATGTCAGCTGGTTAGAAATCGGTATTTTGACTGATTGTACAGCCGTCCCATTTTGAAACAACAAAGAAATCTCCAAACGGTGTGATTCGGATTCTTCACCAGCTGTTCTGGACCGAAAGGAGAACTCCTGCCTCGACCGGAGAGCCTGCAGGATTTTTGCGACACGCCTGCCGTTGTAAGCAGACCCGGGTTCCTCTCCTCCAGCAGCTCTGGTGCATCCACTCAGAGGAGTGCAAGCACAAAAAGTGACAGACCACACTCGTTTATCTATGCCTCATCATGCTTCATCCACTTTCATGTTCTGAGATTGCCTCCCCCGCTGGCTGACTGTCAGCGGCGTGGGTGAGCGTTTGAAGTGGGATGGAGATAGACACAGTTGGGATCATGTCAGGAGCTGCCATTTGGCCGTTTAAAGTGTTGCACGCCATCAAACGGCCTCCGGACTTGACCTACAAAAAACAAAAGACGGGAACAAAAGAAGAAAGAAGTTCAAACCAACATCCTGAGCAAGGCTCATCTGTGAATCTATTATACAATATCAACCGGCAGATAATAGCCGATACTAGATTTATGATATTAACTGCCTAAAAGGATGACTAAATATTTAATGAGCTGCTGTTAAATTTACAAGACTTGTTTTCTTGGAAGTGCTCGCTAAAATGAGGGCAGATTCTGGGAGGCTATGTTAGACTAACCCACAAACCCAACAGGCTCGTAAATGTGTGCGGAGGGAAGTTCAGCTCTAAGAATATTTCTTTTAGAGACTATTGTGAATGATAAACCACTACTTGTGGTAGTGAATAGTGTAATATGACTGTACATCTACTCATTACATGATCAGAACACTTAGAATCTGAAATTATGGTACATTATGAACAATTAGCATACCTGCCGAACTATGAGAACAACACAAGCTGTGAATGGGATCAGCACCAAAAGCAAGGGAGCTCTCTTTGACCAGTTTTGTCTGCGACCCTCCTCCTGACCCTCTGTGAGAAGAGAACAACATCGGTTCAACGTCCGGGTCGATCATTCGCTTCAGGTTTTAATATCCATGAAAATGTTTGTACCTGGTGTTAGCTGCTGGTTGAGGCACGGGGGCGGCTTGCACGAGAGGCTGGATTTCCCTTGAGTGGCAGCCTGCAAGAGGTCTTGGATGTAGTCGAAGTAAGGACCGGACTGCAAGTTCTCTTCCTGATAGTGACAGCGGAAGACCTGCATCGCCGTTTCCTGAGGGCGATCAAACAAACCACCCTGAAGCACTTGTGTGCAAAACAAGCAGAACTACGATGCTTTGATCAGTTGTGACTCTCAAAACCTGACGTTTTGCATAGTTTGCAGAAGAATACAGAAGTCACTTACAAGTTCCCCGTGGTCAAAGGTGAAGCGCAGGCTCTTGAGCATTGCGATAAACACCATTATGTTATCTTTGTTGGAGGAGAGGGTACCAAACATGTTGGCCAGCTTTCGAAGACTTTGCTCCAGTGGATAGATATTTAAAACCACCCAGCATGTGCCGGCCTGCGAGGCAAACAGAACAACGATGATAACTGCCATCGGACCGTTCCACAACCTTTTTTTTTTATACATACCACTTCTTTGGGAATGTGGGTAACAGGAATCTCATAATCAGAGGGGATATTCTGCTTCTGCAGTGGGGATTATGACAAAAAAAGGAAATTTTTGGAACTCAGTCCTTTTAAAGAATTTTTGTAAACATTTCAAACGGGGATTCATGCTGTGAAAAGTATTCTCACCAACACTGACAGCTTGTTCACATCATCAGTTATCGGCGTTCCGAACTTTCCAGAGCAGAGATTTAAAGTGGATAACAAACTTAGGAGGAAACAAGTTGTGTTGAAGATCTGGAGATAAAAGATACAGGTCACATTAAACACACACGTGGCTTTACTGTAATAAACACTTGAGATTGACATAAACCTATAAATTGTGTTACACCTTCAGGTATTGGTGCAATCTGTCAGCACAGGAACACGCTGTCAGGCACGAGGTGAGGAGGGTAGCATGCCTTACTGGCATTTTAGAGATGTTATCATGTACAGCAAGAAGAAATTCCAGCGGAAACTCATGCAGCTGATTAATTATCTAGCAGACTGATCGAAAGCAAAGCTTACAAGCTGTGGTGGTTTTAGGAAAAAGTTGCCAAAATGATAGTTTGTGGATTACATTTTTAAAAGGGAACAAGCAGGATAAAACAACAAAAAAATAGTGGTTTCACATTTGGATTCACTTCATTGTGACAATTCTTTATAACACCCTCATCGGTTTTTCTGTACCGCTTTTTTGAAAGTGCAACAGCAGCACTATATCCTCTAAATGCAGCTAAAACTAGAATATTCTTCATTATGTGCATTGCTACATTCTGACTCTTTAATGCTCGTTATTCTGCAGAACATTTATTTGGCAAAAAAAAATAACAGTAATAAAATAAAAAAAGTAGTAACTTGAAATTAAAAAGAAAAGAAGAAATCACTTACTTTTTTCCTCATATGGAGCAAGAGTCCAACGATTCTCACATCCACTTCATGAAATTGAGTGTTTCCAGTTCAAAGGAAGGACTCATCTCTGGGAATGTTTGGATGCCGTGTGACGATCCAAATGTGCGGTGGTGAAACTTGAGGACGGGCCAGCAGTCTGCTTTCACTTCAGACAAACTGGTGGGGTCTTTTTGACGTGGTGGAGAGGCCGCCTACAAGCTGAGTCATTATGTCACACACTGACGCTGTCTGAGACTTTTCCATAAACTCCCACGTATCAATTTGGTCATCAGGAGAAGTGGGTGCTTGTTCTCTTGAGAGAATATTTCTTTTGGAATATGTCTGGCTCATTCCCCTAAGCTGTTGTTTATAAAAGTGAAAATCCTCCCATCGGGGATTTATAGTTTTTGTAGCTTTATTTAAAAATGTTTCATTTTGCTTGTTGTTTCCTCGTTGGTTTTATATTTGAGCTCAAATCTCCAGTTTCTGGATGTTTCAGGGTGTATATGCTCAGGATTAGTTGCATAATCCTTCTCCTGATACTCACTGATAAGTGAACCCATGTAAAAGCCATTATCCAAATTGATTTCCATCACCAAATCAATAGCGGTCACAGGGGACAGATTGGGGTAATGAAGGAAAAACAAATGATTTCAGAAACCAAACGGTTCATTTCCTGAGGAGTGGACACTTTGTCTGCTCTCCCTCCACTCTGGGGGCTCTGTTTCCTCTCACAGCCCTAAAAGACGTTCATGCCAGGTTTATTTTTTATTTCACGTTGACAGCATCATGGCTGCCTCAGTTTGTCTTGGTAAGTCTCACTGGTATGATGCAACAGGCTAAAGAAAATGAATGAGCTGACGTATCGAGCATGTTAAAGGGCTTCTGATTCATAATTAATAACCAGTTAGTTAATAGTTAATCACAAACTGCATCACTAAGCTGCTTATGAGCTAATATTATCCAACTCAAATTTCAAAATTAGATTTAGGTTTTTGTGGAGAAAAGGAGATTATGTATGTTTGTATTACAGCACGTGTCAAATTTATGGTCCGCAGGCCAAATGAGGCCCAAATGACGTCCGACAGGCCCACCAAAAAACCTCTCCACCCCCTCCAAAATGAAAACAAATTTTCAACTTAAACCCATAACAGTCTTTTTGTTCCACAGGTGGGCAAAAACAGTACAGTTTCTGCCTTTAAAAAATTTTTTTAAACCAGGGTGTCAAACGACTTCCTACGGTTCTTACCTTTAGTTTGACATAAAATTCAAATAATATCAGAAGGCTTTTAAGGAATTTCAGGGGCTGTTAAGGGGAATAGTTTTTACAGCAATGGTAAACCTTAAGTTGTATTCAATACAACAAAAATAAACACATTTAAAAGGTAAAGAATAATAATACTTGTCCTACACCTAAGCTGTTGGGTTTAAGTAACTGTGCCCCCCCTGAGCAATTTAGTTGAATATCCCTGTATTAATGTCTCAAAATGAGCTGCTTTAAAGCCAGTATTGACCATAAACTACATCTCCCATGATGCATGTTGATTATGCATGGAAATTCCCTGTAGGAAAGTGGTAGAGTTCAGAATTTAAGACATACCACAAACCAACAATGAAAAAAACTTACTTTTTAAAAGTTTTAATATTATTTCTGTATTATTTATTTCAAATTTAGTGAGTCATACTTGTACTTTTCACTGTTTATAAGAGGACATGTAAAAAAACATTTCTATGCAAGAAATACCACGTAGAGCTCAGTTATTGTTTTGTTAGCGGCGCTCAGTCGCGGGAATGAGAAGAGGAATGCGATGTTTTCTGTTTAACCAAAGTTAAACATGAAACTTTGAAGTTAATAACAACATTAATGCTCATGTGGCCATTGGTGAAAATGAGTTTGACCTCCTATGACTTAGATTATCAATGGAAAGAAACAGTTCTGCTGTTTATTTTTGTATCCGACAAAAGTTTCCACTTTCACTTCTTACTTTAAAGCAGTTTCTGATGTTTGTAGATTTTTTTTAATCCTCGAGTCACCAAACGATCCGGTGTAAATGTCACAGTGGAGTTGTTGGAGAGCTGAAAAGATGACAGGCGCGTGCACTCAGTGTTGAGTCAGGTCATCTAAAGCAGGCCACTTCTAAAAATAATCCAGACAGCCTAGGACGTTGCAAAACAAAAACACACGAGCTGCACGCTGGAGACCTCAAATCGCAGATCACAAGGTGAGATTTAACACGAATAACACAAAATACCACTTCAATTCTGTGGCGTCAACTCAGATTGAACTGATTTACCTTGACATGCCTGCATTTGCTGCGGTTTTTCTGCATGAATTCTGTTGATACTGTAACTGTTTAGAGACAGATGTGACCTCAGCACGTTAGAATCATTTGAACATTCAGCAAAACGTCTTTTTGAAACCATTTCTTTTCTCAGAGATGGATGACTTTGAACAGGAAGGCATCGACAATGAGCTCATTGAGTTTGCAATTCTTGAGAGTATTCAAGATGCCTGCACGCTTCCTCATTCAGTTCAAAGCAACTGGTAGGAAAACATTTAAATCTTTAAGACATTTATGAGGATGAAAAAAAAAGGAGAAAAAGCTTTTTTTTGCTTTCTAGGAATCAACCCAACAGTGAGGACTTTGCAAAGATTATGACAGCCATCAATAAAGGTACACAAGCAAACATTAGATAAACTCTTTTTGACACGAGTAATCCTAATATTTGGCTCTGTGCATCTGCTCAGGTGACGTGGACGCGCTGCAGGAGCTGAGATGTTGTGCGTCTGCCTTCGCAGAGAGCGACAGCAGAGGCCGGCTGCCTCTGCACGCAGCAGCTGCGCAGCCTCTTCCAGAGATCCTGCAGGCAGCGCTGCAAGGTCAGAGTTCAGCACTAAATAACAGTGAGATTTAAGCTGCACATTCCTGCCACTTGTTTCCAACCCCCTCTGCAGCGCTGGCATCCGTGGACCTGACCCTGGAGGAGAAGACGAAGGACGGGGACACGGCTCTGACTCTGGCAGCCGAGGCCGGCCGGGTGGAAAACGTCAGGATGCTGCTGAGACACGGGGCGTCGCCGCACAACACCAACAGCAGGAATGAATCTCCTCTGCTGATCGGTAGCACAAAAACACCACCGTGCATGTCTGTTTGGGGCCAATTAGGGCAAATATCAGTTTTTAGGGTGGATTTGCTTCAGTTTGGGTAGTCATGAGGACCAGTCCAAAAAACAAAAACAAACAAAGAAACTTAATAAAGTAAATAAATCTGTACAATTCTTTTGTCATATTGATGGGTTATGTATCATGTAATTGTTTACCTATGGAAACAATCAAAGCACATGAAAATAGGTAAAAATGGCGTCCATGGGAGAGTTGTTTAAGTTTTAAATTTTAATGTATTGATACATATATACTCTGAGATTTGTTGAGTTAAATTTGCAATTAAACGTGCTTTGTTTACATTGAGTGCATACCTGCATTTCAGAATAAAATATAAATATATCTGGAAAACTACTGGAGTAAACTTTCAAACTGCACCATTAAGCAGAATAATCATTTTAATGTTTGATTTCATAGTTTGAATTTGTATTTTCTAATTTTAAGATGCAAACTGATCTGGCTTAAAATTATTTGTATTAGTTCATAATCTGATTTTTCTTTAAAGTTGGCTTTGCCTGTATGAGCTACAGTTTCTCCTTCAACGCGAGTTGTAAAGCTGACACTCAGATGTTGTGTTTGTACGTGTTGAAGCAGTGCGACAGAGCTCGTACGACATGGTTTTAGCCCTCATCATGGGTGGGGCCTTCGTGGAGCAGGTGTGTCTCAGGAAGTGGACGGCAACACATGAAGCTGCAAAGGTAAAAAGGCCCTAAAGTACTGGGATAAATACTTAAAGTCTTTGTTTATTTTAAACCTGTAAGTGCTTGCTTCTTGTCCCTCGCGTCAGGTGGGTTGTCCAGCTGTTCTGATGCTGCTTCTTCGACACGGAGCCAAAGTAACGGCCAGGGATGGTCACGGAGTCACACCTCTGGGGATTGCGGCCGAGCACGGCAACACTGACGCTTTAGAGATCCTCATCCAGAACGGTGAGACATTCAAACCCCACACATCCTTCCTCCTCAACATATCTATCTGACTGTGCTGTGCTTCGTCTGCCCTCCACCAGGTGGTGACGTGAACGCCCAGGCCAGCAATGGAGACACGGTCCTTTATGATGCATCAGGGTCCGGAAACCTGGACTGTGTCCAGCTGCTTTTGAAGAACGGAGCCAACCCAAACGTGGCCAGCTACGCCTGTCAGCTGCCAATCCACAGAGCTGCGTATAAAGGCCACATTCTGTGAGCTCGTCTTCCTCTTCTGAGGCTGTTTGACTTTATTCTGAGGAGAAACTACATTCTGTTTAGGCATTAGATATGGCATTGTTTAATTTCATTTAAACCCATTAATCTAGTTCCCAGAAGTCAATGAGGTCTAAACAAATTACAGTGTTTATTTTCTATTTTCTGCAGCGTACCAAGCCAACAACATAAAAACACATGTCTATCGTGTCCATCTCACAGCTCTGCAGTGTTTTCTCTAGAAATCTGCACAATGAGCCCTCTGTCTGCTCTTCAGCTCAGGCCCTAAAAAAGACCAAATCTCAAACCACAACATAATGAGCTTGTCCTGTTTTGTGTTTTTCAGTGTCTCTGTGGCTGTTTTTCCTCCCATTCTTTCTCCCCGTGTAGAACCCTGAGAACTCTCATCCCCATCACCACAAAGAGAGCCATCCGTCTCTCGGGCCAGAGCCCGGTCCACACTGCAGCTGATGGGGGGCAGGCCAACTGCCTCGAGCTCCTGATCCAGAGAGGCTATGATGTCAACGCCCAGCTAGAAAAACACATCTCTGGTAGAAAACAGCAAATACATAATTAAGCTTATTTATTAATTTATCAATAAATTAAACCTTTAACAAACCATTATGATTCCAGTTTTAGGTTGGGGAACCAGTCTGAACTGCAGATGGGACATTTAGGACAATGTGAAATAGAAAATTATACATTTTCTGTTAAAAAGGGAAAGGGCTGCTGAAATTTGTTGAAGAAGCTAAGTTAAATTAACCAAAAGATGTAACCAGCAGTCCAGTAGCTGCTAGCTTAAACAAACAGAAAATAACTAATTGCTAAAATGTACAAAATAATAGCTAAAAGCTAAAATGGGAGATAAAGTAGCTAAAAGCTAAAACAGGAAATAATTAATAGCTAACAAGAACAAAAGAGTAAATAGCATAAGCGTAATTTGCAGGGGGGGGGGGGTATTACCCCCACAATAATTTAATCCAGTCAGTATACCCCCCCCCCCAATAAAATGACATCATTTGCACAATAGAAATTAACTGGTTAAGTAGACAGATGTAACTCTCTCGTTGTCTTTAGGTAACTTTGACTTGATTAAAAAATGTACAATGTCATATATGTACGTTTACACATAATTGCCAAAAATAAAATGCAGCGTTTTCGAGCATAACCCCCTCAATGGCAGACCTAAAGTTATGCCCTTGGTTAATAGCTAAAAGTAGCAGAACATTAGTTAACTGCAAAACATGAGCAAAAACATAGATAAAGCTAAAATGATCAAAACAGTAGCTAAAACATAAAATCATCAACAATGGAGCTAAAAGCTACATTGTTGCCTGGTTAAATAACGGTAAATAAATAAATAAAATAAAATAGGCTAAAACACAGCTAAAAGCTAAAATCATCAGTATTTTTATTTAAAATAACATTAAATTATTTTAAAAGTATCAAAGTGACTGAAAACAAAAGCACATTAAATCCAGCTGAGTTGAACATTTTGACACACGTAAAAACCGAAAACAGAAAAAAAAAAAAAACAATGAAGTGAATGCTGACTCAGAATTGGAAAACAACCTCATCAACCTTTGTTTTGACAGAGAACTACGACGACATGAGGAAGACCGCTCTGTTCTTTGCCGTCTCCAACGGGGACGTGACCTGCTCTGACATCCTGCTGGCAGCCGGAGCCAGAACCGACCTGGACCCTCTGCGGTGCATCTTGGTTGCTGTGCGCGCAGAGAGGTCGGCGGGGGGGGGACCTTTGCACGTTTCGTCTGTTTTCTAACTCCGGCTTTGGGCTGAGGTTGTTTACGTGTGCAGGTACGCTCTGGTGCAGCTGCTGCTGACCTACGGAGCAGAGGTGAACTGTTATTTCCGCGTCATCTGCAACACGGTGTTCCCCACGGCCCTCCAGTACTGCCTCAGAGACCACATCATGTTACGACTGCTGCTCAACAGTGGATACCAAGCTCACAAGCACGTGAACCTGATGTTAAATGAAATAAGAAGCTCTAAGAGTCTAATATTTCATATATATTAGCTGTAACCAATATATTGAAGAAATTACAAAACATTTGACTCTTTTAAAACTATCCTCTGTTAGGTGCTTTCAGTGCTGCCATAGTGACAGCAAGGATGGCTCCTGGGCTGACCTGCATAATAAAGCCTACCAGATTTACTGTCAACCTAATGTCATCTCAGTAAGAAGTCTTCTATAAACAAAAATATCTTACCTGTTGTAGATAACTCTTTAAGCTGTTCCACAGATCCCCAGGATGTGAGTTTTGAGCCAAAAGGGGCAAATAATTTAATTATTTACAATCTTTATGTTTTTTATAGTTCTGTGAGTTTGTGTCCGTGTCATGGCTGACTCACCTGGTAGGCAGCCTGGTAAGGATTCTGCTGGACTACGTCAGCCACGTTGACATCTGTTCAGACCTGAAACGCACCCTGGAGAGGACACCGGAGTGGGAAGAGATTTCTGCCATACTCAGTACAATTCCAAACACACACAATAAAAAACTGTAATAAAAGTAGAATTTGAATGATCTTAATTAGCTGGAGGTTATTTGTGTGTGTGTGTGTCCTCAGGTCAGCCACGCTCGCTGCAGCACTTGTGTCGTCTGGTTATTAGGGGTCGGATGAGCCTCAGGAGGCTGAACGACCCCGAGGCCATGGCTGCCGCTCCGTTCCCTCCCAGACTGATGAGCTACCTGACGTACAAAGAGTACGACCTGTACGGTGAACTTTAACCCCCCCGGAATTTTCCCACATTTTAAGACGTTACAACCACAAGATTCAAAGGGATTTTAAACAAAGTAGTGAATATTTGTGAAATGAAAAGAAAATGGCACATGGTTTTCGAATTAACCTTTGTTTGGTGTGATCCTTGCTCTTCATGATAATCACTAATGTTCTAGCAAATCTCTGCTTTGTAGAACTGCATGTGACACAGCTGTGTTGGCAGACATGAAGTAGCACTTTTTGAGCTCTTTTTAGGTGTGTATATTTTTTATATATATATTTTATATATATTATATTAAATATGATGAAGCTGACATTTTTCTTCCTTTAGTTGCTGCATTAGCTTCAACAATTATGGGAAAACTTGACCCAACAATTATACAAATCTGCATTTAAGACATTTTAAATCTTACATCTTTATTTGTTTTGTGAATTAAAATGACTTTTTTCAAGGTAATTTATTAAAAAAGTCTATGTTTGACCCACTACATAGAAAAAAACGCCTTTAAGTACACTTAAATGCAGAATCTGTTGGCAAAAACAACTTTGTATGTGTTTTCTTCTGTTATAGCTGGCCATGGCTGTACTCAGTAACACTGAGAAATATATACACACAATAAGCATTTAGTATTAGGCTTAAAAGCATTAAAGTGTCCAACTTTTATTCTCTTTTTATATAAGTTTGTGTTTAAAAAATAACACAAAATGAAATGTTGACCTGGATATCTTAAATTCACGAGTCAGAGGTATTGCCAGATTCACTAGTCAGAACATCCAGTGGTTCTCGTGTTTCTTGCAAAGAAATGTCCAACTAAGCCTCTGGGAGTCCAAAAAATGCTTTCACTCACAACATAACCAGCAGGGTCAATGACCTATAACGCCCTCTTTGTGTGATTCTTTGCTCTCTTTTTATTGTCAAATCACGACAGGAAGTGTTTTTCTTTTAATCGTCTCATTTGGTTAATCTATCTTATTGGCATTATTTAGGTTGAGTAGAGCATTATGTCAGGATCAGCATTTACAGTAGCCTATAATGCTGCATCACTGGTAAGTCACTGATAGGTTGCTGCCTTCTAAAGTGGTAAATAAAAGAAAGAAATCATGCTTTTTAAATTGTCTCTGTTGTCCGATGGTTAAAAAAAGAAACCCCCTTGTTATATTATCTCTGTTTATCTTTCTTATTCTGTGAATCTGTTTGGTCCAGTTGGTCTTTTTTGGACCACAAACAAAGGCCTTCGAGCCACAGTGACAGACTGCTTCACTGACAGGCAGCAGAGCCTCTGAGCTCACAGGCTTTTTGTAGCTCTGCCTCAAAGCTCGGGGGGCAGTGACTCCCAAAAAAAGACACCGCATCATGGGGCCTACACTTGTTACGTTCCCCTCTGATCCCTTTTTTAAAGCCTGAACGGCAGCTGGCGAGATCAGAGAGGAGAGGACACGGACACACACTGTCTCACTCGCATAAACTCATTCAACTGTAGTGGGTTTCTTTAGGAGTCTTTTTTTGGTTTGTACAAACATTTCTCCTTGGCATGGATGAGTTTATCTGGACTTTAATTTTTCGATGATCCATTCAGTTTGTAGACCTCCAGCAGTCTTATGGTGGACCGTTTCTTTCATCTGGATCTCCTTACACAGACTTTTGCGATAGTTTAATTTTGACTGGATCGTCCCACTCAGGAATCGGCCATGAGTTGTTTTGGGTACCGTCGAGAGCTGAGTAAGTACGAAGATGTCGACGAGGATGAGCTTTTGGCTTCGCTCAGCCCGGAGGAGCTGGCCGAGTTGGAAAAAGAGTTGGCAGACATTGATCCTGATGCCAACGTGCCAATAGGACTCAGGCAGAGAGACCAGACAGAAAAGACTCCGACGGGGACTTTCAGCAGAGAGGCCCTGATGAAGTACTGGGAAAACGAGACTCGGAGGCTCCTGGAGAACGAGATAGGAGGAGGAGGAGGAAGCCCCAAACTGGTAGGTGATAACTTTTAGGTCGACGTTTTTGTTGTTTGACTAGTGTGGCATATTTGACTGAGGCTTTAAGATGAATATAGTCTGGTGTTTTAAATCATTTTGTTCAAACTCAGGATGAAGAAGAGGAGGAAGGTTGCTTGACAGAAAAAGACAGTGAAGTGGAGGATGAAAAAAACGACGAGAACGAGAAAGAACTTAAAAAGTACAAATATTTGAAAGAGACAGCTGAAAATGAAAAGGAGAGCAGTGACGAGGAAAATGAAGAGGAAAGTGACGAAGAAGAGGAACCTGTAACAGAAGAGGAGGAGGATGAGGAGGAAGAGGAGGAGGAGGAGGAAGAAGAGGAGGAGGAGGAAGAGGACACTAACTCCAAGCCTGAACCCTTGAATGATTCAAGTCTGTTCAAAGCGCAGGCGAACAACCCAACCCTACTGAAGCCGCAGAGGGTGGAGCCTATGCGGGTGACTCCACCCCCTCCCCCACCTCCTCCACCCGTTGACCTGAACGCAACTGGAAACCCAACAGTTGTTGACGACGCTCTCCAGAAAGTCCTGAGCAACGCCCCCGAAGTCACAGAGGTTAACCTGAACAACATTGATGACATCTCACAGGTACGACTTTTTTAACGTCTCGAAAAGTCTTTAAATGAGCTTCAGCTGAGGTTTGACCAACAGTTTCTACCTGAAAACTGGATGATGTTTGGTGAGAACATCCAAATTATTGTGTCACCCAGTAATCCAGGGCCCGGGAAACTTGAAAGGTACAAAATAATTATTTCATGAACCAGTGCATGGATTGTAACCAACTCAAGATGGTCACTGAATCCAATCGTCATTAAGAAAACACAAAAATGGGTATAATTTGGTTAATTTTACAAATACTGAGCTGAAACTTGGTGTGATAATAGAGACATCACCGGTGCATACTCCGAGCTTTACAACAGATACCTTTGTTTAAAACCTTGGAGTATTTAGATGGTGAGAGACACATGCACTCCTTCAAGGGATGCTAAGTTTCTCATTAGGCCTTCGCTAACCCTAATAGACTAACATTGGTGATGTATTTTTCCTGAGAAGAAGCTGCTTTGTTGTATTTATGCACATTTATGTTCTCTGACCCATAATTGATACAATTCTTTAGGAAACTTTAATTCGATTCGCTGAAGCCCTGAGACCCAACACCCACGTCCGAGTCTTCAGTCTCGCAAACACTCGGGCCGATGACCACGTAGCTCTGGCTATTGCTAAGATGTTGAGGGAGAACTCGTCCATCATCAGTCTGAACGTAGAGTCCAACTATGTGAGTGGGAAGGGTGTGATGGCGTTGGTGCAAGCGCTCCCGGGGAACAGCACCTTGACTGAGCTTCGGTTCCACAACCAGAGGCACATGTGTGGAGGACAGGTTGGTTTCGGTCGGGATCAAACTCCTCTGTGGTCTTCTCTCGCCACTCTGACAATAACCATGTGTCGTTCTTTACCGATCTGCAGGTGGAGATGGAGATGGTGAAGATCCTGAGGGAAAACTACACTTTGCTCAAACTGGGTTACCAGTTCAACCTTCCTGGTCCCAGAATGAGCATGACCGGGATCTTGACCAGGAATCAGGACCGGCAGAGACAGAAACGGCTGCAGGAGCAGAGGCAGCTGCAGCCAGGTCAACAAGGGGTACAAGATGGAGCTGTCAACCCTCGGACATCTGTACTGGTTAGTGGTTTCTTATCTTACAGAGAATTAGTGCTGGAGATCTGTTTAGTTTATTAATTTGGTACCAATTTACCTCAACGGCATTTTTTAAAACTGTAAGAATTTATCTCCGTTTTCCTTTTTGTTTTGTAGAAAGTAACACCTAGGTCATCACCGTACACTTCCCCATGGTCCTCGCCCAAACCGTCCCGAAATGACCTGGCCCGAAAACAAACTCCCCCAGGGCCGCCGCCACCTCCTCCCCCTCCCCCTCCCCCTCCACCACCTCCTCCCCCACCGCCCTCGCTCCCACGGCAGGAGAAGAAGAAGCCCACGAGGATGATCGCCGAGGTCATCAAGGCCCACGAGGCGGGCAGAAAGAAGGCTTCCAAAACCAAAGGGAAGAAGGCCAAGAAGGGGAAAGGGGCGGGCAAAGACGAGACGAGCAGCATCCTGAAGGAGCTGAAGAACGCCCTGAGGCCCGTGGCGGGGGAAAGGAGAGGGGAGGAGGGCAGCAGGCCGTCCACCCCAATGAGGTCTGCCCACGATCAGCTGATGGAGTCCATCCGCAAAAGCAGCATCCGCAGCCTGAAACGGGTGAGATGCAGGCAGAGAAACGGTTCAGGCAAAACTGCAGCTCTTATCTAACATACATTGAACAAGTGGGGAGGTAAATTTAGACGAGGATGACAAAGAGTCAGCGGCGTCTGACTCATCCTGGTGTGTGCTGTAGGCCACCAGCCCGCACTTTAGCATGAACACAACGCTTTCACGCCCAGAAAAGGACAGAGAATATAGAGTCAGCCAGGCTGGTCGTGTTTCGCGTTTTTACCCTGAAGTGGATGATAGGCTGAAATGGAAAACAATGATAATTGCACAAAACTAAAAGGAAAGCATCACTGTAAAGGAAGTGTTTTTACCATTAAGAGGAGGCGTAGCGCAGCTCGTCACATTGTTGTGGAAAATCATCTCTGCCCTCAGATAATGGGGGTCTCTCGCTGTAGCTGTTAAATTCCATCCACTCAGCGCTGCAGGTATTTATAGAAACCGTTCTTCAGAGCTTTGATAACAACTGACCTGACACTTTACAGCACTGGCTTGTTGGGTAGCATCTAATAAACAACCTTTATCTGATTCAGATACTTTTTTTTTTCTTCCCAGGTGGAGGTTCCACATCATCTTCGATAAGAAAACCAATAAAAACGACGATGATGGCGTGACCATCATGAAGACTGCAGTGAAGCCCAAATGATGACAGACACCTGAACTTACTGTTGCACTATAAAAGCTTGAAATTTGCAACAAGCTTTTGAAAACCAGTGCTCATCAGCTCGAAAATTTATTTAACATGCATCGCCTGATTTGTTTACTGCAAATTGTTTTCTTGTAAGGTTGTAAATAGGATCTGTTGAGTGCAAATTTCCAAATATAACAATTTGCTGTTTATAATAGCATTTGTCAAGCGATTGGGACTGTTTTCTTTCTTCCATTTTTGTTACCTTTTGATTTACATTTGAGAGAAAGTGGTCAAGCTGTTGAGTAGAAGTTTAGAAAACACACACAGCCTGTTTTTTTTTTTCTTTTTTCTTTAATCAGTGAGTCAGCTTGCTGGTGAAGTGCCATTGATGCACATTCTGACACATCGACAGCACACCCACTCCTGTTTGCATGTCTTAAAGATGGGTTTGTGCGCACTTTGTTTCAACCATTCACGACGCAAGTGAAAGGAGAGAATAAAGCCCAGTGTGAGGTTATGGGCTGCGAATCTGTACTCTAAAATATGCAATACTAAATTTGTAAAAACACTTGTTTAGTTCAGTGTTTTTACAGCCTTAACAGATATTTATTTATGCACATATTGTGTGACATTATTCATCATGCAGTAATCTTGCTAATCTGCTAGTATTTTTTAAATAAGCAAATGTATTCATCACATTTCAAAATAAATTCAGATTCAATAGAAAATGCAAGGAAAGTGCAAAAATCACATAAAACTAGTATAAAAAGAGCTTGGTTACATTGTTAAAGTTGAATGTTTTTATTCATGAATCTTGCCCAGAAATAAAAAAAGAGAGAAATGTCATAATATTAGAAAGTGAGAAAAAAAATCTGATGAATAACTCACACTAAACATTCCTTTAGCTAAATGACAGAAGTGTAAAACTTCCTCTACAGAAACACAGCTCTTTGTCTAATCTGCTAAAGTATTGAAAGGGGGAAATCCCTCCATTAAACACCATAAAATGTAAAGATTTCACACATTTCCAACAAGAACAGAGGTTTTATTTAACATCTTTCTCTAATAACACTAACCATCATAAATTAAAGCCATGATTCTTTTTTTATCCTCCCTCATTTGACTTATATTATAGTTGTGAGATGATTTTCTTGGTTTTGCCTTTTTCTTTTAAGGTTTTGTTTACCCTGTCTAGCTTTTCCCCCCCTCAAAATAGTAGTTTTTGTCATTTTAAATACATAAGGATTTAACCAACCGTTTGAATTATTACTATTTTTTGTTTTAAAAAATAGTTTTGGCAATGCATAACAGTTTCCCCTCTTTAGTTGGCAAAACAAAAAAATGCAATGCTACTGTTCTATAAAAACATTTCTGAATGTCAGTCTCTTAACACACTGTGGTGTCACACCAGTGGAAACATACCTGATTTAATCCCATAAGCTCTGTAAGGGACTGATACAGGTTCAGCTGATGGGAACATTAACTAAAAATAAACACTTAGACCACAGATTTGTATTGTTCATTAAATATTTTTTGCAGTAACCTCTTAAAAGAATTAGTTTTCCCCATTTTCTGCTTTGTTTTATAACACACCTTCAACACACCTGATTTGAATGAATAGAAGATTATCAGGCTTCTGTAGTATGGAGGACCTGAACCAACCTAAGAAATAAGAGCAGAATTATATAAATAAATCACTAAATAAATACACTTAAAATGCACCAATTAGAGAACTTTATCTCCTGTTTTATATTTTAATTGACTTTCATATTTATTTTTCCAGGTTAGTTTTAAAAAAAAATAGTCTTTATATTTTAACACAATTTAAATTTTACTGTTTTTCTTTTGTTTTCCCTTTACTTGTACATGCAATTGTCTTTTAAATAATTATACCTAATTATGTTGATATTTTTCCAATAAGTCTTTTTATTCCAATGTGTTGCATGCTTGTGCTGCCTCAATTCAAGGATTACCTGTGCCTTTATTTTGAAAAAATACACAAAAATAATTAAATTTAGGCATTTAAGAGACACAAATGGATGTACAAAAAAGAAGGAAAAACTACATAAAAATATATAAAAAAATGTATATTTTAACACAATTTAAAATTTACATTTTATTGAAACTAAGCTGGAAAAAATTGGTCAATTAAATTATAAAACTTGAGGTAAAGTTCTTTCTTTTAATTTATTTAGTGCATTTTAAATGTATTTATTTATTGGTTCATTTATATACTTCTTTTATTTCTAATGCCATTGGTCCTCCATGCTGCAGAACCTGGACGAAGTAATTCAGTGACTGAATCAGGTGTTTTGGAGCAGGGAAAAATGTAAAACATGTAGGGCTGCAGCCCTCGAGGACCAGGATTGCCCACCCCTGAACTAAAACATACAGCTGTGTGGAAAAAAATAACATGATTTATTGGGGATAAATAGAAATTATAATATCTTTAGGCTGACAAGTTGCACCATTATTATCAGCCAAATCTAAGGTATATAAAACTTGGTGCAAAGGTGAAATAAATATTTTCAGCATGAATTCAAATGCATTTATTTCAAACTCTCAAAAAAGAACACAAACCCTTGAAACAATAATTTACAGAATTTGAATGTTGAGCTGGCTGCGTTCCTGCCTCATTTGAAATTACCTATATCTGTAATATTGTAGAAGACATTAAGGAATTACTATGTGACAACCTTTTAAAACACTCACTTACCCATAATAATTCCCTATTACACCTCATGATTTACAATTTAAAATGCAGACACATTTTCAAACTAATAGTGTAATATGTCCGCATTTATTTGTCAGAAGTGGACGACTGCAGCCCTGAAAGTGTTTACAGTAACCTGGCTTTGTAAGCATTTGGTGTGTAAAACTAAAAAAAGTCTTTATTCTGTAAGCATCACATGATGAATATCGTTACAATAGACAGGCATTTATTAATACTCTGCTTCCTACTGTAAAAAACAAACTATAAAGCATAAATTCAACTCGATCTGTAGTGTGACAATAACAAAAACGACAGCCAACAATAACACTGTGGGCTACCTCAATTACCTAATGCAGTGGTACATGTTCACAATAAATGTCCATGTCTGAAAACATAATTATACATTGGGAAAACAAACAAAAATCATCCAGACCTGAAAAAGTTCTGAATTTATGCAGCGAGTCTCTTCTTTCAATCTGTGCAAAAATATAAAGACTCAGACTCTGGAGGAAATTTACAGTCCACAGCGAATGAAGATAAATATCCCAAAAAAGGAGCATTTTCTGTTTTTATAAGAAAATATGAGCACTAAACTAGAATTATCTTAATATGTAAAAATAAACTACAGAGCAATAAAAGGTATGAAAATAGCTTTTCTCCCAAACTCACTTTCTTACAATGATACAAGTGTTTAAAGGTTTGTGGCAACTTGTCTTTAAAGCCGTCTCAATCACCGACAAAAAAAACAAACATCCAAAACAAAAAAAAAAACAAACAAAAAAAACATTCAGCTCTAATGTTTAAGAGAGATTTAAAATTGCACATTAAACTGGGATTGGGAACAAAGAACGACTGGAATAGATTACGTGAGTCAAAAGGCGTCAGAAAGACAAAAAAAAGACCGTCAGGATCAGAAGGATTGTGAACACAGGACAACAGATGTGTAGCAATACAGGAAGATGGAGGGAAAGAAAGAAAATTTGATGTAGCCAAACAGAAAAAACCTAAATGAAAGTGAAAGTTAAAGAATAAATGAGGTATTGCACAGATTAATAATAATAATAATAATAAAAAAAGCATAAAGGCAACAAAAATATACAGCCAACTTATAGAACATTTATATTTATACATTTTGAAATCAAATATTTATTTTTAATGGAGACAAGATCAATTTTTAGTGTCGTAATTATTTGAGGATTGAGGGGAAAAAAAAAGTCTGCTAGTCCTCCCAATCATCCTCTTCCTCAAAGTCTTCCTCATCTTCATCGTCTTCATCATCATCTGTGGAGATAAAGAGCATTTTAAAACTGCAATTTATGATAATAATTTAAAAAAGGTAATTATAGCCTTTATTGTTCGTGCAAATATTTTTGAAAATTTCCACACCGTGCAACAAACCGCCACCAATCCAGGTTTCATTTATTTTAAATTGTTCATTTAATTCAGTGCTTAATTGTGAGGCATTGCATAAATAGCGGGAAGTTTCTAAAGACAATAATTTTAGAAGTGATAATGTTGAACTACCTGAAGATTGAATAGCCTTGCTTCTCTGCTGCATCGCCTTCATCAGCGCCCCGACAATGCCTGTTGCGGGGCCTCCTGCTGGTGCGGCAGGTGCTGAGTCAGTGTTATCGTCGACCTGTAGAGAAGAGGAAACATGAGAACCGTGCCGACACACAGCTGGGGGGTGGGAACGCTTGTGAGGAATAAACGCTTACAGCTTTCAGTTTAGTTCCTTGTCGGATTTGGTCCAGAAGTGCGTCCCTGCCGCTGCTGGACACGGGCCTCTCCTTCTGCTCCATCTTCTTCAGCTGGGTGCCCTCCCTGATCTGACTCAGCAGAGCCGACTTGTCCCCTGCATCCGTGGAGAGAGGCGGTGGGGGTCCAGGGGGCGGGGGGGGAGGCGGCGGCGGCGGAGGCCCACCGTTGCTGGAAGGCAAAGGAGGCGGCGGCGGAGGGCCCGCGGAGATGGAGGCGTGAGACGGCATCGGGGGAGGCGGGGGGCCGCCCCCTCTGTTGGGCGGGGGAGGCGGCGGGGCAGACATGCCCGGTCGGGACGGAGGGGGAGGTGGGGGCACGGAGGCGGGAGGTCTGGAGAGAGGGGGCGGCGGCGGCGGGGCACCCCTGATGACCCGGGAGGGAGGAGGTGGAGGAGCCGAGCCGTGATGCTGGGGTGGGGGAGGGGGGCCGCCTCTGGGTGGAGGTGGTGGAGGAGCTGAAGAAAAAAAAAAAAAAAAAAAAAAAAAAAAAAAAACGGTCACGACTAAACCACCTGTGACTAACAAGCTTTATGAAACTGCTTTCACTTCAGACTTCCAGTTTTTAAATTTGTTGGAGTTTCATAGACTCATCACTAAAACTGTAAGAGTCCAAAATGCTGGTTCAGCTCTGCAGATCTTACATGTGGCAGCCATGCATTCATTAAGTTAAGCCAAACAGGATCAGCCTTGTGGCAACAAATTTAAACAAACAAACAAAATAAAGTAGTAACACAGAAGTTTACACAATTATTACATTAAATAAAGGAAAATAATCTCTTCAACAGATCTGACAGGTGACGACAGGGGGGTCCAATTCAAGTGTAACACAGTGGAAAACAAAAACAGCAAACATGAAAGTAGCTGCGAAGATTTGGCACCAGTTTAACTCTTAGTGCATGCACAGCTTTCACAGCAGGTCATGCACAGAAACATACCGCTCCACCTGGGCGGACCTGGGGATAAAACCACCACACCAGTTAGTGGCTTTGCAATTTCCTCAATAACGTTCTTTACAATTATCATGTCGGTCTGAAAGCTTTGTTTTTGCAATTCTCCATCTATGAATTCTTTTTCATCAGCTGCTCTTAAAAAAAAAAATATGTACTTGGGTTTTTGTCTTCACCTCCTCGTCTGTGGCTTCTTTATTTTTATTGACAATTTTAGTCCCACAGTCGGAAAGAAATCATTTAATCCAAATCCCACAGCCTCCATGTTTTCAACAGTCCTGTTGTTTTCAATTAAATATTGCAGGTATTATGTATTTTTAGATTTTTTTATTTTTTCAAAATATTATTTTTGTATTTCTTACACCTTTGTTCTGTTTCTTTAGTTGTATATTTTAGATAATTTAGATATAATTAATATTGCTTTTTACTTTTGGGACCCTCAATATTTTTGTATTGCTTTACTGGGCAATATTTATTGTATAACAAGGAAAATATGTTTAGAAATTTCTCCTAAGCCTTATCGGTATCTTTTTCTTTGTAGATAGTCTTCCAGTTCTGTATCATTAAACCAACCAAAATTCAAATTTTAATTCCAATTATTTAGTTCAGTGAAGGCAAACACATTAATTAGCATAAACCAGAAGTAAATTAGTTTAAAGTAAATCAGTGACTCTTACCTTGTCTTCGTACCTCACTTTTGACAGCCTCCACGCCGCCATTCTTCTCAATGAAGTCATAAATGGCCCTAGATGTCTCCCTGTCCTTCAGCTCGGCCTCAGAAATTCCAGCCAGGTCGAACAGGTTCTTTAGCTCAGGGTCCAAGTTATTCAGCTACAGAAAGAAAGAAAAAAAACTTTGGAGGTGTCCTTACATATAACATAATAACAATAGATATAACGTAAACTCTAAGACCCAATAGTCTAGGTTCAGTCAAAGCAGATGCGTTGAGAACATTCCAGAGCTCTGCTTCCACCATGTGGCGAACATTTTAATTTAATCAGGGTTTTGAACTCCGTACACCACGAGTCCTCAAAATTTTGGGGTTTTTAGAAACATTTCCAGGGACTTCCTCATAAACTTTGTGCTGTTATTTTAACCCTTGAACACCATGGGAATAATGTATTTTTTTGTTTGGTTTAGTAAGTTTGTTTTACTGGTGCATTGTTCCCCATGTGTATTTAGCACTTTTTAAAATATGACAAAATTAACAATTTATTGTAATGTTTTGAGGACCCCAAACTACAGCTCATGGTCCACAGTTTGAGAACCTTACACTACCTGCATTGTGTTTTTATTCCCAGAATTGAAGTGACACTTAACAGAAATTGCTGATGAACCATTAAAAATAGTTTTCCTCACAAAGATCTATTTGAATTCACACTAACACAAAGAAGTAATTTAAAAAGCCATTATCATTTAAAGGTGGGGTCTACTTGTTTTATTTGATTTAAGTCCTTTATAGGAAAATAAAAGAAGAAATAAAGCTGGTAAAACAGTAAAACGCCTTTGTGTTAAGAAGTATTTGACGTCATCCATTAAAATTAAGCCCAACAAAGATTTATTCTAACTCTTTCCATTTTCAGTCTGAATAACTCTGACCTGTACCATTTTAAATCTATGACCCAGACCTCAGCAGTAATGCTCCCATTGACTTAGGCATACAGCTCAGCCTGAATATTTTAAATAATCTGCCTGAAAGTGGGTGGCTAACTGTTAAACAGACCCGTTTTAAGAAGGTCCAGACGTCACATATACATATGCATGAACATGCGAACAAACAGGGTATAAACAAACAACGCTGCTTACATCAAAGCCTGTGTTTGGATTCCATCCTACATGACTGACGTGCCTGTAAGAAAAGAAAAGCAAAATATGAGAGACTCAAAGTGTAAAGAGCTGTTTAGTGTACTAACAACATAATCCCATATAATCCAACTGGCTCTGTATTAGGAATCCTGTTAATTATAGGTTGATACTTGATCTATTCATTAATTGAATGTAAACAATGTGGCACAGATGTGGTAATAAGAGGCAAAAAAGGGAATTAACGAGAAATTTATTAAAAGGCAAAAGCTAATCCAGAAGAATGTGCAAAGTTTGATTTAAAAAAAACAACTGAAGGGAAAAACAATGAGCATGAGGAAACTGGAGGAGACGAATGATAAACTATGTGTTGATGGAAGGAAATCCCTCTGCATGCACTGCAGTACAATATGGAAGAGGGAGCATCACTAGCTGTGTTTCCATTACAAATGTGCGCAAAACTTTGTTGATATTTTGTTAATGTCGAAAAAACACAGTTTCGCA